>JAAKBH010000842.1:0-92753 GCA_019776075.1 Amaranthus palmeri
GTATCAAAGGTAGATAGTGTTTATGCTTAGGGAGCACATACTCCGACGTGGGTTTAGGCCTCAATATCATGTTTGGGTTTGGCATGGTGAGGAGGGAGTTTACAAGGAAAATAGGGTTGTTGAGGATGTCAATAATGTGGCCGATGTTAATGAGGATGTAGTGGATGAAGAGAATGTTGATGAGGATGTGGATCGTGTTGATGAGATGATGGAGGAGTCGAGGATGAGTTAGGAAAACGTCCTCGTGTATTTGACTTGTTGACAGAGGCTTCTCAAAAGCCTTTGTATCCTGGATGTACAAAGTTCACCAAGCTTACAGCAGTTTTGACGATTTTCAACATTAAGTCAAAGTTCAATTGGAGTGACACTAGTTTCACAATGTTATTAGAAGCGTTAGGTGAGATGCTTCCCGAGGGAAATGAACTTCCAAAGTCGACATACTATGCCAAAAAGCTAATGTGTCCTTTCGGTTAGAGTACCAGAAGATTCATGCGTGTCCGAATGATTGTGTATTGTATCGGAATGAAAACGAGAACTTAGAAGAGTGTCCTAGGTGTGGGTTATCGCGTTACAAGCGTAAAGGGGCTCGAGATGCTAAAGGGCCCCCGGCTAAGGTATTGTGGTATCTTCCAATAATACCAAGATTCAAGCGCTTGTTTTCTATAAAGAAAGATGCGTTAAATTTGAGGTGGCATGCAAATAGGGTGAAGAAAGATCACTTGCTCACACATCCATCCGATTCTCCGGAGTGGAAGAGTATTGATAGGTTGCACAAGACTTTTGGGGATGAAGTTCGTAATTTAAGGCTCGGACTGTGCACGGATGGAATGAACCCATTTGGCAATCTTAGTTCTCAACATAGTACTTGGCCGGTACTTTTAGTTATTTATAATTTGCCACCTTGGTTGTGTATGAAGCGTAAGTACATTATGCTTTCGCTTCTTATCTCGGGCCCTAAGCAACCTGGTAACGACATAGATGTATATCTTGCACCTCTTGTTGAGGATTTGAGAAAGATGTGGGATGAAGGAGTTTCCGTGTATGATGCATATGCTAATGAGGAGTTCACCTTGCGTGCAATGCTTTTATGCACCGTTAACGATTTTCCGGCTTATGGAAACTTATCAGGGTATAAGAACAAAGGGAAGAAAGCGTGCCCAATATGTATCGATGACATGGAATCCACGTGGATTCCTAAGTGCAAACATGTATTCATGAATCATCGAAAGTTCCTCCCACGAGATCACCAATACCGTAAGAAGAAGAAGATGTTCAACGGGGAGGTTGAGGACCGTGTATCTCGTCGACCGTTGTCCGGTTATGAGGTTTACGAACAAGTTAAGGGGGTTGAAACTGTATTTGGTAAAACAGGGCAAGTGCAAGGGGGTGAAGATCGACTGTGGAAAAAAGAATCAATCTTTTGGACGCTTCCATATTGGAGAGATTTACAGGTTAGGCATTGTCTTGACGTTATGCATATAGAGAAAAATGTATGCGATGCCATACTCGGGACTCTCATGAACATTCCGGGTAAGACAAAGGATAATAAGGCCGTGCGAGATTACTTTGAATGTAAGGGTATTCGTCCGGAGTTGTGGGCACAGGTTAAGGGGAGTAAGAAAAGAGAAAGAACTGATGAAGTTGGTGGTAGTAGCAAGGGAAAGGTCGGTAAGAAGAAGATGAGTAGTGAAAAAGTTTATTTGCCTCCAGCTTGCTACACATTGTCCAAAGCAGAGAAGCGAGCCTTTTGTGAGTCTTTGTATGGCATTAAGGTTCCCTCTGGGTACTCATCTAACATGAAGAGATTTGTGACCCTTAATGGTGAATTGAAGTTGGGAAGCATGAAATCTCACGATTGCCATGTAATGATGCAAGTGTTCTTACCGATCGCACTACGTGGAATATTGCCAAAACATGTGAGATATGCTATTACCGAGCTATGTTCGTTCTTCAACACTATTTGTAGTAAAGTTCTTGATCCCTTTAACTTGATGCTCTTCAACTCGACGTGATTGTAACTTTATGCAAGTTTGAGATGTATTTTCCACCTTCTTTCTTTGACATAATGGTTCATCTTATTGTTCATCTTGTTCGTGAAATCAAGCTTTTAGGTCCAGTTTTTCTAAGGTGGTGCTATCCTTTTGAGAGACACATGGGTGTGTTACAAAACAAAGTGAGGAATCCAGCACAACCAGAGGGGAGTATGATTCAAGGCACTGTAAGCGATGAGATTGGTAATTTTATAGCCGAGTATATGGCTATGGCAAAGCCTATTGGACTACCCACCTCTCGACATGAAGGAAGACTTGAGGGAAAAGAAACAATTGGATCTAAAACAATCACACCTTCTCGGGATAGTCTGTTACAAGCACACCTGTATGTGTTGCATCATATTTCAGAAGTTCATCCTTTTTTGAATGAGCATTTTGATATATTGCGCGCAAAATATCCGTCTAGAGGTGATAGGGCATTGATGCAGTTGCATAACAAGACGTTCATTGATTGGTTTCATAACCGAGTAATATGTGAAGAACTAAAGGGTGTATCTGAAACTGTTAAGTGGTTAGCTTTTGGTCCTCGTGATGATGTCAACAAATATGAGGGTTACGATGTCAATGGGTTTACATTTTGGACTGAGAGTCAAGATAAGAAGTCATCGTATCTGCAGAATAGTGGGGTTTCTATTTTTTCGTCATCTACATTTTACGCGAGTGCCAAGGATCAATCGCCGGTTGATGCTAAATCGGTATACTACGGGCGGGTACATGAAATATGGGAGCTTGACTATTGTACTTTCACTATGGGTCTTTTCAAATGCAAGTGGGTGGATAATAATCGACGATGCGTTAAAAATGACGACCCTTGTGGATTCACTCTTGTAGACTTGGATCGCTTGCGTGATGGTGAGGAGCCATTCATACTAGCCACACAAGCCAACCAAGTATTTTACATTGAAGACCCTTCTAATAAACAATGGTCTATTGTTGTACCGGGAAAAAGAAGTATCCTTGGTATAGGTGATGTTGAGGATGAGGAAGAATATAATGCTTTTGAAGACTCCCCGCCCTTTATCAATCCAAAATCGGTGAATGAAGATGATGAAGATGTTGGTTATATGCGTGTAGATCACACGGAAGGAATACATTTGAATTAAGTGATTCACAAGGTATGAATTATTTAAGGTTATTAATTTTGGCATTTTCGGGCGTAAAGTAGCTTAAACGTTGTTTGTTATGAATGAAACTTGGCACACACCACTATTTGGTATATATAAATGTGTTGAAGTTGTTAGAATTGATAATTGGTTTCATATGCTTGAAATTAAGGGTCAAGTTGCGTTTTTTTAACGGTTTTGAATGAATTTTGTCATTTTCGGGCGTAAAGTAGCTTAAACGTTGTTTGTTATGAATGAAACTTGGCACACACCACTATTTAGTATATATAAATGTGTTGAAGTTGTTAGAATTGATAATAGTTGTCATATGCTTGAAATTAAGGGTCAAGTTGCGTTTTTTAACGGTTTTGAATGAATTTTGTCATTTTCGGGCGTAAAGTAGCTTAAACGTTGTTTGTTATGAATGAAACTTGGCACACACCACTATTTAGTATATATAAATGTGTTGAAGTTGTTAGAATTGATAATTGGTTTCATATGCTTGAAATTAAGGGTCAAGTTGCGTTTTTTAACGGTTTTGAATGAATTTTGTCATTTTCGGGCGTAAAGTAGCTTAAACGTTGTTTGTTATGAATGAAACTTGGCACACACCACTATTTAGTATATATAAATGTGTTGAAGTTGTTAGAATTGATAATTGGTTTCATATGCTTGAAATTAAGGGTCAAGTTGCGTTTTTTAACGGTTTTGAATGAATTTTGTCATTTTCGGGCGTAAAGTAGCTTAAACGTTGTTTGTTATGTATGAAACTTGGCACACACCACTATTTAGTATATATAAATGTGTTGAAGTTGTTAGAATTGATAATTGGTTTCATATGCTTGAAATTAAGGGTCAAGTTGCGTTTTTTAACGGTTTTGAATGAATTTTGTCATTTTCGGGCGTAAAGTAGCTTAAACGTTGTTTGTTATGAATGAAACTTGGCACACACCACTATTTAGTATATATAAATGTGTTGAAGTTGTTAGAATTGATAATAGTTGTCATATGCTTGAAATTAAGGGTCAAGTTGCGTTTTTTTAACGGTTTTGAATGAATTTTGTCATTTTCGGGCGTAAAGTAGCTTAAACGTTGTTTGTTATGTATGAAACTTGGCACACACCACTATTTAGTATATATAAATGTGTTGAAGTTGTTAGAATTGATAATTGGTTTCATATGCTTGAAATTAAGGGTCAAGTTGCGTTTTTTAACGGTTTTGAATGAATTTTGTCATTTTCGGGCGTAAAGTAGCTTAAACGTTGTTTGTTATGAATGAAACTTGGCACACACCACTATTTAGTATATATAAATGTGTTGAAGTTGTTAGAATTGATAATAGTTGTCATATGCTTGAAATTAAGGGTCAAGTTGCGTTTTTTAACGGTTTTGAATGAATTTTGTCATTTTCGGGCGTAAAGTAGCTTAAACGTTGTTTGTTATGAATGAAACTTGGCACACACCACTATTTAGTATATATAAATGTGTTGAAGTTGTTAGAATTGATAATTGGTTTCATATGCTTGAAATTAAGGGTCAAGTTGCGTTTTTTAACGGTTTTGAATGAATTTTGTCATTTTCGGGCGTAAAGTAGCTTAAACGTTGTTTGTTATGAATGAAACTTGGCACACACCACTATTTAGTATATATAAATGTGTTGAAGTTGTTAGAATTGATAATTGGTTTCATATGCTTGAAATTAAGGGTCAAGTTGCGTTTTTTAACGGTTTTGAATGAATTTTGTCATTTTCGGGCGTAAAGTAGCTTAAACGTTGTTTGTTATGTATGAAACTTGGCACACACCACTATTTAGTATATATAAATGTGTTGAAGTTGTTAGAATTGATAATTGGTTTCATATGCTTGAAATTAAGGGTCAAGTTGCGTTTTTTAACGGTTTTGAATGAATTTTGTCATTTTCGGGCGTAAAGTAGCTTAAACGTTGTTTGTTATGAATGAAACTTGGCACACACCACTATTTAGTATATATAAATGTGTTGAAGTTGTTAGAATTGATAATAGTTGTCATATGCTTGAAATTAAGGGTCAAGTTGCGTTTTTTAACGGTTTTGAATGAATTTTGTCATTTTCGGGCGTAAAGTAGCTTAAACGTTGTTTGTTATGAATGAAACTTGGCACACACCACTATTTAGTATATATAAATGTGTTGAAGTTGTTAGAATTGATAATTGGTTTCATATGCTTGAAATTAAGGGTCAAGTTGCGTTTTTTAACGGTTTTGAATGAATTTTGTCATTTTCGGGCGTAAAGTAGCTTAAACGTTGTTTGTTATGAATGAAACTTGGCACACACCACTATTTAGTATATATAAATGTGTTGAAGTTGTTAGAATTGATAATTGGTTTCATATGCTTGAAATTAAGGGTCAAGTTGCGTTTTTTAACGGTTTTGAATGAATTTTGTCATTTTCGGGCGTAAAGTAGCTTAAACGTTGTTTGTTATGTATGAAACTTGGCACACACCACTATTTAGTATATATAAATGTGTTGAAGTTGTTAGAATTTATAATTGGTTTCATATGCTTGAAATTAAGGGTCAAGTTGCGTTTTTTAACGGTTTTGAATGAATTTTGTCATTTTCGGGCGTAAAGTAGCTTAAACGTTGTTTGTTATGAATGAAACTTGGCACACACCACTATTTAGTATATATAAATGTGTTGAAGTTGTTAGAATTGATAATAGTTGTCATATGCTTGAAATTAAGGGTCAAGTTGCGTTTTTTAACGGTTTTTGAATGAATTTTGTCATATTCGGGCGTAAAGTAGCTTAAACGTTGTTTGTTATGAATGAAACTTGGCACACACCACTATTTAGTATATATAAATGTGTTGAAGTTGTTAGAATTGATAATTGGTTTCATATGCTTGAAATTAAGGGTCAAGTTGCGTTTTTTAACGGTTTTGAATGAATTTTGTCATTTTCGGGCGTAAAGTAGCTTAAACGTTGTTTGTTATGAATGAAACTTGGCACACACCACTATTTAGTATATATAAATGTGTTGAAGTTGTTAGAATTGATAATTGGTTTCATATGCTTGAAATTAAGGGTCAAGTTGCGTTTTTTAACGGTTTTGAATGAATTTTGTCATTTTCGGGCGTAAAGTAGCTTAAACGTTGTTTGTTATGAATGAAACTTGGCACACACCACTATTTGATGTATATAATTGTGTTGATGTTTTTAGAATTGAAAATAATTGTCATATGCTTGAAATTAAGGGTCAAGTTGCTTTTTTTAACGGTTTTTTTTTACGATTTTTGTCACTTTCTAATGTAATTCTATTTTCCACTCTTTCAGGTACTTGATCTACAATGCATCTTTTCAGAGATGACATTGTGCCCGAGATTGCGACTGTGGATGACGATGTCCATAGTGAGTCGGATAAGGATTACGATCCGACGAAGGAGAAGGACATAGATGATGGTGATCAAGCCGTTGAGGAAGACGATCCATTTGTTAGACACGAGCAATTGGCTCATGATGCTCCTCCTATTGATGAGACGGCTTCTACTCAAACAGCGACAACTTCAAAGAAACGAAAAGGGCGAGGTCCTACGAAAAACCTCAAAGTCAAAGAGCCCATGTACCTCGAATACAATGCCTTGGGTCAACCGTGTGGAAAGTGGCGTAAGGAATATGGAAAACAAGTGGGTTTATGTGTTCGGAAGATTTCCATATTACACGCCTGGCACGAGGTTCCAGAGGGCTTGAAGAAGTCATTTTGGGATGATACAATGGTAATAATTTACTTTATTAATTTACTTTAGTCTTTTATTAATTTACTTTAGTCTTTTATTAATTTACTTTTATTTTAAAATTAATTGAATTGACATTAATTATTAATTATATTTTCCTTTTGTAGAATCTTTTCCACATCGAGCACGACGAAGAAAAGAAGAGTATTTTTCTTTCAGCTGTTGCTGAAAGATTAAGAGACTTCAAGGCGAAGCTCGTAGGTGGTTGGATTACCAAGAAGCGTCACCGTTTGACCAAGAAGGTCAAAACGGGAATTAAAGATGGAGAACAAGCTCCCTCCAAAATGCCGTATGAGATATGGCCACACATATCTAAAAATGAGTGGGAGGCATTTGTTGCTAGGAAAACAACTCTTAATGAAGTTGTAAGTATTATAGCTTTTCATTTTTATTTACTTCTTTTGATTTAATTATTAAACTAATAATATATGACATTTGACTTATTATGTTTATTAATTAGGAAAAACGTGGTAAAGCTTCCGAGTCGGCAAAGAAAAGGAAGTTTTACCATCACATGGGGTCAAGAACTTATGATGAGGCCCGTAAAGAGTGGGTGGATGCGGGATTGTACCCCAAACAGAGCTCAGCCGCGAGCTCATCTACGACTACCCCATCCGTGAGTACTCCAGCGGGAGATCGGGTGCTAGATTGGTATTGCGGGCTTCATGCTCGAGATGAAAGTGGTAAATTTACCATTCCCGATCCTGGAACGAAGAAGATCGCGGATGCTGTGGTGAGTTTTCATATCATTTAGCCTTATATTCTTGATTTGTTATGTGTTTAAACTAATTGATCGTTTTTATTTGAACAGATGGGCTGGAAGGAAAAAGAGGCTACGGGGGAGTTCACCCCAAAAGGCAATGTTGATGCATTGCATATGGTCTTAGGGAAAGACCATCAGGGGCGGGTAGTCGGCAAAGGAGGCGTCCGCGTGGGCGTGAAGAAAGCATTTGGCAAAGAGTTCGCTACTCCTCGATCCAGAACGATGCCATCGCTTGAGGAAGTAGAGAAACGAATCGAGGAGAAAATCACAGCCAAAGTCACCGCAAAAGTGACTAAGGACGTCTTCGACAAGATGGCATCACTATTGCAGAAGTTAGGAGCTACCCATGACGACTTGGCCAATTTGATTGCCGAGGACCAACAAAGTAAACATGGGGATCCTAAGGCTTTGGTGGAGCCATCGCCCGAGCCCCTTACCCCCGTAGCACACCAGCCCATTACCCGTAGCACACCCGAGCCTCACATTCCAACGCCGGAGACCATGAACTCCGTTACTCAGGTTTCGGAAACAACACCTGATGAGCCAGTGATAAAGGTACATTTAATTTTTAAATATACAAGCGCGTATTTATTTAAATTTCAACGTGTTTTGATAATTTATCATGATGTTAATTATACTAAACGAAAAAATTTTTAGGAGGCGACTCCTTGCTCTCTTTTGTTGCCTCAGTTAGGCGTTGCTCGTGGTGGCGACTTAACTGAGGTTGCATTCGGTGAGGCGCAGCCAAACCAAGTGGGCCAAACAGTGCATTCAATGCCTGTTACACGTGGCCACATTAGTGTGACGGTACAAACTATCGTTAAGGTTTTTGAATGAATTTTGTCATTTTCGGGCGTAAAGTAGCTTAAACCTTGTTTGTTATGAATGAAACTTGACACACAACACTATTTGGTATATATAAATGTGTTGAAGTTGTTAGAATTGAAAATAGTTGTCATTTGTTCAAAATTAAGGGTCAAGTTGCGTTTTTTAAGGTTTTGAATGAATTTTGTCATTTTCGGGCGTAAAGTAGCTTAAACCTTGTTTGTTATGAATGAAACTTGGCACACAACACTATTTGGTGTATATAAATGTGTTGAAGTTGTTAGAATTGAAAATAGTTGTCATTAGCTCAAAATTAAGGGTCAAGTTTCGTTTTTTAAGGTTTTTGAATGAATTTTGTCATTTTCGAGCGTAAAGTAGCTTAAACCTTGTTTGTTATAAATGAAACTTGACACACAACACTATTTGGTGTATATAAATGTGTTGAAGTTGTTAGAATTGAAAATAGTTGTCATTAGCTCAAAATTAAGGGTCAAGTTGCGTTTTTTAAGGTTTTTGAATGAATTTTGTCATTTTCGGGCGTAAAGTAGCTTAAACCTTGTTTGTTATGAATGAAACTTGACACACAACACTATTTGGTATATATAAATGTGTTGAAGTTGTTAGAATTGAAAATAGTTGTCATTTGTTCAAAATTAAGGGTCAAGTTGCGTTTTTTAAGGTTTTGAATGAATTTTGTCATTTTCGGGCGTAAAGTAGCTTAAACCTTGTTTGTTATGAATGAAACTTGGCACACAACACTATTTGGTGTATATAAATGTGTTGAAGTTGTTAGAATGGAAAATAGTTGTCATTAGCTTAAGGGTCAAGTTTCGTTTTTTAAGGTTTTTGAATGAATTTTGTCATTTTCGAGCGTAAAGTAGCTTAAACCTTGTTTGTTATAAATGAAACTTGACACACAACACTATTTGGTGTATATAAATGTGTTGAAGTTGTTAGAATTGAAAATAGTTGTCATTTGCTCAAAATTAAGGGTCAAGTTGCGTTTTTTAAGGTTTTTGAATGAATTTTGTCATTTTCGGGCGTAAAGTAGCTTAAACCTTGTTTGTTATGAATGAAACTTGGCACACAACACTATTTGGTATATATAAATGTGTTGAAGTTTTTAGAATTGAAAATAGTTGTCATTTGCTCAAAATTAAGGGTCAAGTTGCGTTTTTTAACGCTTTTAATGAATTTTGGCATTTTCGAGCGTAAAGTAGCTTAAACCTTGTTTGTTATGCATGAAACTTGGCACACAACATTATTTGGTATATATAATTGTGTTAAAGTTGTTAGAATCGAAAATAATTGTCATTTGCTCAAAATTAAGTGTTAAGTTGCGTTTTTAACGGTTTTGAAGCATTTTTAATTTGGCACTAATATATAATATTTTTTTTTCTTAGTGTTTTCAACAAAAAAATTCCATTCATTGCGGCTACTACGTTATTAAATTTATGGATGATCTCATCGAAGCCGTCAAGAATGTCGGGGTTGAAAATATTGATTCCGTAAGTATTTTATTTAATTAGTTATTATATATGTTTTTTAAATTATTTATTTATAATATATATATTAATTATATTATATAATGTACGACTAACTTTTTAATAATAATAATTGATTTTAATTCGTAGATTATTGACTCTCCAAGACCAACACGCGAATTGACGGATATTGAACTACGCAAAGTCAAAGACAAAGTCGCGGTGTTTATTTCTAATTTATTAAGTTGGTAGCTAGATTATTATATATATATGTATATATCGTGTAGCTTAGCTAGAGTACTTTAATTTATATGTATCGTTTTATTTCTAATTATATGCGGTGTATTGTATATACTTTATGTGTATAATATTATATATAATATATTTTATAATTGAGTGATATTTTGGTATTTATCGACGGTTTATTATTGTGAAATATTTATTATTTAATATTTATGCTAATAATTATTATTTATTATAAAAATATTACGAAAACAAAAAAAAAATTAAAAAAAAAAAAGGAAAGGGGCTGCGGTTTATAAGCCTGTCCGCAGCCCTTGATGATTCAACACATAGCCCATATTACACAAGGGGCTGCGGTTTTTAGTTCCTGTCCGCAGCCCTTGAGCTCCCAACACACAGCCCATATCAAGCTTAAGGGCTGCGGTTTTTTCCTGTGTCCGCAGCCCTTTACCTTATTTTGGGTTGCGTTTTTTGACCGCAGCCCTTTTATATTATTTGTTGCTGCTACAATAATGGCTGGGGTCAAAAAACGCAGCCCAAAGGGGCTAAAAAACCGCAGCCCTTAAGCTTTTTTCCACTAGTGTTTGATTGAAATTAGAAGATAAATCAAAAAGAAATAACACATGTCAAATTTTAGCTGGTTATATTAATTTTTAGATATTAAAAAAGATATACAAAAAATTCATTTTTTAGTTTTTACTTGTTTATATTTTTTTATCCATCATAACGATATTTTTATAAAAAATAAATGTCGGAATTATCCTTATGGGTAACTCTTTTGGAAATTTGGTCGAAACAAGTACTTATTCGCCTATTTTTCGACACATAAACAAAAAATAATATAACATCATTTTTACCCATCATAACGATGATTATTCAAAAAACAAATGTTGCTATTATTCTTATGGGTCAACTCTTTCGAAAATACGGTCGAAACAAATACTTATTCGCTCATTTTTCGACACGTAAAAAGAATAAAATATTTAACGTCATTTTACACATAATAACAATATTTTTTCAAAAAACGAAAATTAGTTATGATCGAAAATTACGATTACTCTTATGGGTTACTCTTTACAAAGTAACTAAGGAAGTGTTTGGCAAGAGGGGATTGAGGTCGGGGATTTAGATTTTAGGGTAATATTAATGTATTATAGAGAGTTTCTGCTGATTTGAGGTGAATGAGAATTGGTAAACTTTGGGGGTTGAGACTTATGAAGAGGAAAGTCACAAAAAATACGTCTTAAGAGGAGGGTGGTAATTTGAATTGAAATTGAGTAAATTATAAAAATAGATTTCTGTCATTAATATAATTAAAGAAAAGTAAAGAGTCACAAAGAAAACTTTGTAAATACTCCCTCCTATTCAATTATAGTGTCCACTTTGTGTTTGGACCGCATTTTAAGAAAATGGTAGGGACCACCATTAAGTGGGTATTTAAGGGGTATTAAGACTTTGGGTTAATTTTAATGATTCCCACCAAATTTTCAAATTCAATTCAAATTTGGTGCCAAAATTTCACATTTCAAATTTTACAAAATTAATTCCAATAATACATAGATAATTATACATAAATCCAAACTAAATTACATAATTAATTACATATTAAATCCAAACTAATTACATAGATAATTTGTCTTGAATTTTTTCCTTGATTTTGATTTCTTCAAGGTCTTTTGTACCGCAACCGATAACGAACAACGATCTCGCCACATTCGAAGACGTATATTGAATCTCTCATTGACTTCAGTTTCAAAGTATAAAAACAATTTGCATTTAGTGTTTTAAATAGATTAATTAGCTAAAAAAACCAAAAAAAAAAAAAAAAAGATTTTAAAATGAAGCCATTATAATCAGAATTCAGAACAGCAAAAATTACACAGCAGCAGGTTAGGCGCCAACAACAAAATCAAAACAACCCAGCAAAAATTACACAGCAGCAGGTTAGGCGCCTAAAACAAAATCAAATTAACCCAAATGAAATTACACAGCAGCAGGTTAGGCGCCAAAACCAAAATAAAAACAAACCAAATGCAAATTACACAGCAGCAATTATAAATACAGCTACAGCCACTTCAAAAATCACTTCATTAATTGCATCCAACAAACATTAAAAAATGGTCAAGTCTAAGGAATTAAATCATGAAGAAAGATGTGAAGTCATGCAACAAATGTTAGTGAACATGAAAGACAATGGGAAGATCAAACATGGATTGATGAAGGAATTGGCATCCAAGTATAATGTCAGTAAAAGAACAATTTCAAGGATATATGGCAGAATCAAAGAGCAAAGAGCCAACAAAATAACACCAATTAATGTAAAGTCAAGAAGGTATGGTAAGAAATCTAAACCTTCAAGAATTAGGGTTACAGGGGAAATGGGGTTGGGTGGGTTTTTAAAGAAAATGGAGGGAGTAATTAAGAATTAATTAAGGTTTAGTGGGGGGTATAGTTGTAATTTCATATGGGGCTGAATGTAATTAACACTTTAATTTTTTGCCAAAAACGGAAAGTGGACAAGTAAACTGACTTTACCAAATAAGGAAAGTGGACATTTATTTTGAATAGGAGGGAGTATCTTTTAAAGTGGAATGATTTGAAGGAAAAACAATTATTTTTTTCTCCGTCTAATTAAACAAATATGCTGCACTCTCACTTCTCTTCCCTTCCCTTCCTTTCTTTTCTCTCTTAAATTACTATCCAAACATAGTGTAATATAGCTACCTATAGTTGCCTACATAATTATACATGTGACTATGTAGACGACCGACACAATGATAATAATATCCGATTAATTTACAGCAGCATAATATAGTATTTGTATGATATATTTAGTAACATTTAATTTAAACGTTATT
This sequence comes from Amaranthus palmeri, assembly GCA_019776075.1. Taxonomy (NCBI): domain Eukaryota; kingdom Viridiplantae; phylum Streptophyta; class Magnoliopsida; order Caryophyllales; family Amaranthaceae; genus Amaranthus; species Amaranthus palmeri. Next base: position 13,100 of record JAAKBH010000842.1, read on the forward strand.
ACTTTAAATTTCTAATCGTATATATAGTGAATTTAATGACATTTATCAGACTTTTAGTAGCATGATAAAAAGTGATGTATTCGATGAATAATTAAAAAAAATTAATATTTAATTAAGATTTGCTTTAAAAAAGTCATGTATATGATAAATTTAATCATAATAAAATATAATTGCATTATTCATATATATATATATATATATATATATATATATATATATATATATATATATATATATATATATATATATATATATATATATATATATATATATATATATATATATATATATATATATATATATATATATATATATATATATATATATATATATATATATATATATATATATATATATATATATATATATATATATATATATATATATATATATTTCAAACTCATAAATTCGTGCATTGCACAAGTTTCCATACTAGTATTCTACTAAAAGTTGAATTTGTTGTTGTATTAACATAGATTTTATGTCTCAAGAGATGGATCTAAAATTGTTTTTATTCCATGAATATAACGAAAACTAGTATATACGTCATCCATTTATCCATAATGCTCTTTAAAAATTGGGTTAAACTCATTAGTGTCGTTGTTGTGTTTAACAAGCTTGTAAGTAAAAATAGTATGGGAGTTCAAAAGTATCTTATCCGTATAATCTGATAACTGGTTTCAAAAGTTATATAATTTATTTGATTTTTTCAAAATTGGATCAAATATGTGGTTTTTAAATCGGATACTGGATTTGGATTGGAATATTGGAAAAACCAAATTTCCAATTTTAACATTTTTAATTATATTTATATATATATTTTAATGTATTTATATTCTTTATTGAAAAACACAAATTCTTGTGAGAGACGGTCTCTTTGAGAGACCATCCCATATTGGCTTGGCCCATAAAAAAATATGAAGTAAGAGTAGAAAATAAGTTGTGATGGAGTGAGCCTCAGAGACGTCTCTCAGAGAGACGGTCTCTCAGGAGACTAGCTGATTTTAAAATTTGTTTAGGCTGTTGAATTCACTAATATGTAGAATTCACAACTATAACTAAATTATATAACTAATTTAACTTCAATTAGTTTAGACTTTGGAAAATCCAAACAATATTAAAAATGATTTGTTTTTAAACTTAATAAAATATGCTTTATTAAAGAAAGAAAGCAAAGCGATGACATTGAATATTTATGTGTAAAAAAAAACATAACTTTTTTTAAAAGCCAAAAAATGTAGAAATTTAAAACTGGTTCTCTACTATTAGATCTCTACTATTAGATCCGATCTTGATTTTTAATAGCGTTTTTAAGAAATCATAGTAGCATTATAGTACACTTCTAATATCTTTAATAAACCTATAGCAGGTTCTCATTCATCATTGTACACACCTTGGTACATACATTCATTACATAATTATGTTATAACAAGATGATATTTAATAGCTTTAACATTCAAATGAAAAAGATTCTTTTGGTATTTCATATGATATCCGTGAATTGTGAGATCTGTTTCAATTCAACTCGGATTGATAATTTGATTTAGAGCTAAACTAATTTAGAGCTAAAATAAACAACAAATGAAGCTGATAGAAGTAGGTTTTTAGCAATGCAAACCCCAACGACAGATTCTAGATTGGGTATTAGAGGAAGATTTGAGAAGAAGATGTGACGACCTAAGATCGGATATCATTTCCTCTTCGTACGATTTCTTTTTTTTTTTTTTGAGATACCCTACGTACGATTACATCTTTATTCTTTAGCATTATTTTGTTTGCCAATATATAATTTTAAAATTATTTTTAGAAGTTGTTTCTACTATGAAACGGTCAAATTTGTAAGGGGACTTTGAGAGGGAAGTATCTACTGTAGTAAGGGTAAGTGGTGATCCAACCGCCGCGCGTGGTGTTCCTGCAACCACAAAGAAAGCTAACCCGGGGGCCTAGTCCCGGAAGGGCTCTCCGATGCTTAAGTCAGACCAGAGAAATAATAGTATGTAAGTGTTTTTGGGTAAGATTGCGTAACCTGATTACCGAAGTCGAGTGTTCCTTTTAAGGTAGGCCTTCCTTGGGAGTTACCCTTGCTGGGAAGTTATTTTGGGGCAGATAACTGCTGGAAGTTACCCCTGCAGGATGGGACATCCTGCGGGCAGTTATCAGGACTATGGGTGGTTTCCATGGAAGGATCTTTGACCCGGACAAGTTAAGCAACTGCTGTTCTGCAGTTGGTCTTCCTTCTTGGACTTCACCTAGACCTGTCAGTCTTGACCAATATGAAGGACAGTTTGACTTTTGATTTTGTTGACTTAAGGTCACTTTGACCTTTTTTTAGGATATAAGAATCATAACCCGTAACATTGGCCTCCCGCATATGAAGTAAGATGATGGCTTGCCTTGAGCGAGTCTTGATTTATATGCGGAACATCATAAAGCGCTGGGAATGTGGATGTCCCGGATTTTTTAAAGTCTCGGACTTTATTAAGTCTCGGACTTCATTAAGTCTCGGACTTTCGCATCTTTTGAAGTTGGCCTTCATATCATAGAACAAAGGGGGTCCGACTTTTGCAAGTCTCGGACTTTATAATGATCTTAGGATGATTATGATCTTGTTATCTCATAATTGCTGGGGGGTCCGAATAATATAAGACTCGGACTTCTTAAGTACACATAGGTGTACTTAACCAAAAAGAGGGCCTCAACACTTAGAGGTTCTGAGGGAGGGGTCCGACTTATAGAAGTCTCGGACACCTTACGTACACATAGGTGTACTTAGCCAAAAAAGAGGGCCTCAACACTTAGAGGTCCTGAGGGGGGGTCCGACTTATAGAAGTCTCGGACACCTTAAGTACACATAGGTGTATTAGCCAAAAAAGAGGGCCTCAACACTTAGAGGTCCTGAGGGGGCTCCGACTTATAGAAGTCTCGGACACCTTAAGTACACATAGGTGTACTTAGCCAAAAAAGAGGGCCTCAACACTTAGAGGTCCTGAGGGGGGTCCGACTTATAGAAGTCTCGGACACCTTAATTACACATAGGTGTACTTAGCCAAAAAAGAGGGCCTCAACACTTAGAGGTCCTGAGGGGGGGTCCGACTTATAGAAGTCTCGGACACCTTAAGTACACATAGGTGTACTTAGCCAAAAAAAGAGGGCCTCAACACTTAGAGGTCTTGAGGGGGGTCCGACTTATAGAAGTCTCGGACACCTTAAGTACACATAGGTGTACTTAGCCAAAAAAGAGGGCCTCAACACTTAGAGGTCCTGAGGGGGGTCCGACTTATAGAAGTCTCGGACACCTTAAGTACACATAGGTGTACTTAGCCAAAAAAGAGGGCCTCAACACTTAGAGATCTTGAGGGGGGTCCGACTTATAGAAGTCTCGGAGACCTTAAGTACACATAGGTGTACTTAGCCAAAAAGAGGGCCTCAACACTTAGAGGTCCTGAGGGGGGTCCGACTTATAGAAGTCTCGGACACCTTAAGTACACATAGGTGTACTTAGCCAAAAAAGAGGGCCTCAACACTTTGAGGGCCCAAGGTGGTCCGACTTTTCGAAGTCTCGGACATCAATGTAGGATTTGCAGATTCAAGCTTGTTTTCATCAACCATGGTGTTGTTTCCCAAAAGGTGCATTAATGGCTATATTAAATACTCACCTAACTTTTTGTCATTTTGTTCCAACATTGCATTCTAGTGAGAGAAACCCAAGAATTTCCAAAATATTCTAGAGAGAGACGCTCTGACATTGTTGAAGATTTCTGACAGTTTGTTCTTGGAAACACATTTTTCACAAGGCATGCTCTATTTTTTGGATCAAACTCATAAATTTCTTTGATTTTTCATTTGATATTCAATAATTTCCTCAAATCTTCAAATCATTGTTCTTGAGATCTTCAAACTGTTCTTGAAGATCTTAACCTTGTTCTTGAAAAATAGTTATTTTATTTGTTTTCCATTACACTGTTCATATATTGTTGTTTGTATCATGGAGACTTTATACTTAGAAGACATCTGTAGAGAACTTCTCAACCTTGACCTTAATAAGGACTCGGAATTCAAGAATAAAGAGACCAGGGTTGGTTCAGATGAGTCGGAGGATGATAGCCCCATTTATCGTGTGAATCCGCATTATGAACCGATACCGAGTGATGATGAGTCTGATGTTTCACCTTATTACCCAGAAGAGACCATTTTGCCTTATCCATGGGATGTGTCTTTAGCATTTGTTTCCGGATACATACGTTTGAATCCTAAACTTTTGGAGCTGGTTCATGTAGATATGGCGAAGAAGAAGAAGACGGCTCCAGAGTGTTCACCAAGCAGGGACACTTCAAAGAATATCCCCCCACCCCTTTTATATTCCTAATGGGGGACCTTTAAATTACTTTGCTGATAGGACAACTTTAAATCTGTTGGATAGTGACAGGAAGAGTATGGCCCGGAGATGGGGCTTAGTTGATGGCTATGACGTAGTCAAGCCTGGTTTATATGACACGGTACGTTATCCACCAGGGGGGTGTATAGCAGTCTATGACAAGGCTTTTGAGATGGGACTAAGGTTTCCCTTGCATCCCTTTGCCAAGCAGGTTCTGAACATGTTAAATGTCACTGTGGCCAAATTATATCCCAACGCCTGGGGCTGTATCACGGCGTTTATAATAGTGAGCAAGGGGTTGGGGATTGAGCCGAGCATGACGGCCTTCCGTCACATTTTTAGGGCCAGGCTATGTAGTTCCAAAACCAATGGTGCTGGCTGGTTGACCTTGTCTCATAGAAGAGGCTTTAAGGTAGTAGGGGACTTACCGGACAACAACAAACTTTTTAGGACTAAGTTTGGGTACTTGTATAGCAGACAAGGCTGGGACATCAAAACGAGTTTTGATATTGACCCAAAACTTGACGATTTTAACAATAACGTTCCCATCTGCTCTCAAGAGGAAGCGCTGATAGTCCGGTATGCCACCATGGCTATAGAGTTAAGAAAAAAGCCTGTCTTTGTTCAGAGGAAGTGGATACCAAGGTTCCCTGATCTTGGGCGAGAGTTGTTTCTGGCGGCTTTTGACATTAGTCTCCGCATTAACAAAATTAGGTTTCTTTTGAACTGTGTGCTGCGGACCATAATAACAGATTCTGACCAAGATTTGTATTTTTGCAGGAGTAGCAAGAGAAGAGGTTGGGCTGAAATACCTGCAATTAATGGCGGGCTTTAATACTCTGGGCGCTTTCGCTGAAGCTTTAAAGATGACTTCTCCACCACCACCTGTTCCACATCCACCCCTGGTGAGTTTTAGTAGTTGCGATGACTTATTTGTTTAAGTTTTGTCCTTTATCCGAATAATGCTTGACTTCATTTTGAAATGCAGAATTCTACGACAGTTACTACTGGGTTGGATGAGGCGCCGAGTCATGAAGAGGCTCGGGTCTTGCTGCAGAAAAGGAGGGAGATTCCTCCTCCTGAAGAAGTCTCAAACAGGGCCGATAAGCCCAAGAAGAAGAGGAAGAGAGGATCTTCCAAAACAACGGCCACTCCCACCAAGGATAATCCAGTGATAGTGGAGGATGATGAAGATGAAATTTCTTCAGGCTCAGGGGAGCCACTTGATGCCGTGCCTCTGAGCACTAATTTCCCTGGCATCCAAATAAATAAGCCGAAATACAATGTTTCGGGCTCATCTTCAAAGGTTGCTTCCAAGGGGAAAGGGAAGCAAGTCTTGGTGGAAGAGGAGGTGGTTTATACCAGGAACATCAAGGCACATAGGCCGGGTGTTCCTTTTGTAAACCTAACTCCTGCTGAGTTAGCGGGTCGATTCAACAAGGCCAGCCGCTGCTTGATAACCCAGGAAGACCTGGACTACATGGATTCCCTGAATCCAGAAGACAGGATGCAGAGAGCTCAATCTGCGATGGCTGAGGTATGTACTTGTATGGACATGTCGGCTCACCTTTTACACTTAGCAATTTTCTAATTTTCTTTTGTTTTTTCAGGGGCTGATAAGGATGTTGTTCGAGACATCAAAAATTCAGCAGAATGAAGTAGACCAGAAAACTATCCGGTCACTGACTGCTCGGGTTGATGAGTTGAACGAGAAGGAAGCCGATCTGAAGGCTCGCCTGGAAAAATGTAAAAGCCTGTCTGAGAGGCTAGACTTGGCCGAGAAATGGCGGGCCAGGATGAAGGATATACTAGGCGAAGCCTCTGGGAAATTGGAGAAATGTGCTTCGCTCTCTCTTGAAATATCTGCAGATATTGGGAAAATTTTGGAAGCCTTTAACAAGGTTTCTCTTAAGAGCAAGTACTTGATTGACTTGTTGGCTGGGGAGCAGGCAAAGTTGGAGGATGTTCTATCTTGAGGCCGCCCAGTACTATAAGGCGAAGTCCGAGCGACGAGGCCGGATTGCCAAGGATTGGTTATCTTCTGCGGATTGTGGGTCATTTATGGCCAAACTTTCCGGGGAGATGATCAACAACGGCATTCTGCTCGAAGCGGAGGCTACAAAGTTGGCGGCCCTTGAGATGGGGGTTGACCCGGAGAAGCTTGCTGCTCTGGCTGCCTCAAAGAGGAATGAGGCTTTACAGAATCTGACGGCCGTTTTTAATAAAGGCTCTGCTGCGCTTAATGATCCGGACTGGGATGCAGAAGAACAGAGTCAATGGGCTGCAAAGATTCCTCCGGCTCTGGAGAAGCGGGCTTCTGAGTTGGACTTTACAATTTACCAACCTAAGCAGTCCGACCCTCCCCCTGTCCCGGCCAGATCAGGTTTTTCACAGCTTGGCCCTAGATGCAACGATCTGGCGGGACATCTGACTATGGAGAAGGAAGCTATCCAAGAGTTGGCCCAAGAGTTAGACGCCACTGAGCCTCTGACTATAGATCTGGACGAGCTTTTTAAGCTGTCTCCTTCCCCGGCTCCCAGGTCACCTTCTCCAGTTTCTCAGGCAAACGAGCAGGCCGAGTGAAGCTTCCTCTCTGTGTCTCGGACACTTTTTGTAATAGTTGCAGATGAAACTAAACATTTTTTGGAAATATTTTGTAAACTCTATTAGGAGATCCGTATCTCCTGTATTTGTAAATATGAATGTAGATTTTTCTTACTTTGTTGATTTTATATATATGTTGCTTGCTATTATATTTTCTTGCGATCTGCCATAAATCGGACAAACTAATGATGTTCCGAATATTGATCTTCAAATTAACTTGACTTTCTTTGCTTAATGATCTACCACCTTAGTGTGAAGACACGGATCTTTTATAAATAACTTTCCGAATCTTCAGGGTGAAGACTCGGATCTTTCAAATGACTTAGCTTTTAGAGAACATATGTTCTGATCCAAGTTACTATGGGGGTCAGACTCAAAGGACTCTCTAACCTCCAAAAACATCAAAAGCATCAAAATAAATTAGCTTGATAGAACATAGGTTCTCAACAAGCCTTCCAGGGGGGGTCAGACTCATAGGAGTCTCTGGCCTCCAAGAACATCAACAACATCAAATTAACATAGCTTGATAGAACATAGGTTCTCAACAAGCCTTCCAGGGGGGTCAGACTCATAGGAGTCTCTGACCTCCAAGGATAGTCAACGCAAGAAACACAAAAATCAACATCCAAGTTCGGAAATTGAACAATCTCTTGCAACTAACATCATACTTTGGATAATCAGAATGAACATAGGTTCGTGTAATAAACATCCAGAATAATCAAAAGCTTGAAAGCAATGTTTAACTTATAATAAAGTAAATTAAAAAGTGAAATAAAAGTGTTCAACTATAAATGTACTATAATAGTATGATAGTGTCCCCTTGCAAGGGGTTGTTCAGATGTAGAACTTCTTGAGATGGTCAGAGTTCCATGGCCTTTTGAGCAGCTTGCCTTCTGTGTCTTCCAATTCATAAGTTCCCGGTTTAACAATGCGGACTATCTTGAATGGGCCATCCCAGTTGGCCCCTAGCTTGCCCTTATCAGTGGCTTTCCCAGTTGCTTCAACTTTCCTGAGAACATAGTCATGGAGCTGCAATTGTTTGGGTTTCACCATCCTGTTGAATTGTCTGGTCATTTTCTGTTTTTGTGCCAAAGAGCGAAGGAGTGCATTGCCCCTTGTTTCAGGAAGGAGGTCTAAATTAACTCTCTTTTCAGCATCATTCTCTTCATGAGAGTAGTAGGCAATCCTGGTGGATGGAATGCCTATTTCCACTAGTAGCACAGCCTCAGAACCATAGACAAGTGAAAATGGGGTGTGTCCAGTGGCATCTTTGACAGTTGTGCGCATAGCCCAGAGTACTCCCGGTAGTTCTTCGTCCCAGGAACCTTTGGCCCCTTCTATCTTTTTCTTAATGCTAGAGAGGATAATTTTATTGGCAGATTCAACTTGACCATTGGTTTGGGGTCTTGACACAGAACTAAACCTTATTTGTATTTTAAACTTATCACAATAATCAAGGGTATTCTTGCTTATGAATTGACGGCCATTATCAGTGATTATAACCCTAGGTATGCCATATCGAGTAATGATGTTACGCCAAATGAATTGACATACCTGTTTATCAGTGATGGTGCTCAGGGGTTCAGCTTCCACATACTTTGAGAAATAATCCACAACGACAATGATGAACTTTCGTTGGCCTTTAGTAGGGGGAAAGGGTCCCAAAAGATCTAGGCCCCATTTATCAAAGGGCAGAACTGCCTGGATGGTAGGGAGATAGTTGGATGGTTTTCTTGGAATCTCTGCAAAATACTGGCACTTTTCACATGTTTTGACCAGCTTTTCTGCATCTTCTCTCAATGTTGGCCAATAGTAGCCATTTCGCAGGACTTTACTGATGATGGTTCTGGTGCCTTGATGGATGCCACATCCTCCTTCATGGATTTCTCGGAGAATGTAGTTGCCATCTTCTGGTGTTACACACTTGAGCAATGGGTGTGTATAACTCTTCTTGTAAAGATTTTCTTCAAAGTATTTGTTGGCCCATTTGAGTTTTGATGATGACTTAACAAATTATAAACAAACAAAGTATTTTAGAGATTGTTTTGTAGGTAATATATCCGATTTTTATAATCGTCGATGGTACCTAAGGACTGGTCAATGGCAATCGTACAAGTCAAAGTCAAAGTCAACAAAGTCAAAGTCAGTAGAGAAGGTCAATAAGGAAGTCAAGAGTAGAATCCAAGTCTACTGTTCCTGATATTGATAAACTGATGAATGTTGCAGATAGAGACAGTACGTTGTTCCTCCAGAATCCGGTCAGAGGAGAAGTCAACAAAATTAATTTAGAAAAGTTTATTTTTCTACATTTTAGTTTTGTTGTACGGTTAACAACTTAGAAAGCACAAGGAATTAACCAAAGAATTAAAATAACTAACTCCTAAAAAGTCTCTTGAAAATGGCTATTTTTAGCTAGAGTCAAAGATTGACTTTGAATAACCACCAAGGTAGTTATTCATATTACTCACGGTCAATGCCCACTAATCCCTTATCTATAGATTATGGGTTTATGGCATAACTTGTTCTAAAAAGATTATAAAATCATTTTTCTAACCGGCACAAACTTTTGGTGATCAACATTGAGAGAAAATCAATTTCCGAAAAATTGTGCCCAAATTTCGTGAGATTCAAGATTCAAGAAAAGGAAAATTTTGAGTGTTCTTAACCGAAAATTAATTCCTAAATATTTCCTTGTGCTATCTTTGTTTGTTCATCCAATTTAGAGAATTTATCTTGTATGGGTTTTTGAGAGAATTTGTAATTAGACTTGGGTAAGTCTAAGGGGGAAGTGAGAAAGAGAAGAGAGAAAGAGAAGAGAGAAAGAGAAGGAGAATCGAGAAAGGGAACAAGAAAGAAACCGAGAAGAGAAGGAGAAGGAGAAGGAGAAATATTTTATGTAATAGAGAATTTAATTACATAAAATAATAGAGAAGAGAAATCCCTAGAGGGTCGTGGTTCTTATTCCCACGTTAAATTCTTTGTGTTTCTTTAAGTTTTCTTTTAATTTGTTTTGAGTATTTTCTTTATTCATAATTCCGCAAGAAAAGGGCGAAAATACTCTAACGGGAACAAGTAACAATTCACCCCCCCTCTTGTTACACTTCGTCGTCTCTATACGTTTCTACAATTGGTATCAGAGCCCTGTTCCTCATTAAATCAGGAAACCCTGAGAGCCGTATCTTGGTGCTTTAGAGATGATGAAAATATACACAAGGAGCAAGATCCAGTAGAACAGCAACAAGGTCAGAATGTTGAACAAAATCAAGAACAGGAACCACAGGCAGATTAGGAACAGCCTGCAGTTCCTAATCCAGAAATTCAAACAGAAGCACAAGAAGAAAGAATTGAAGTTGAACCAAATCAGAACCAAGTCAGTGAACCAGCTTCCACATCTGTCCCCACAAGAGACTTTGTTCCAAGACCGTGGAAACATCATAAGTCACATCCACTAGAATTGATTATAAGCGACATAAACAAAGGCACACAAACAAGGGGACAAATGAGAAACTTTTGTGCACACTTTGCTTTTCTATCAACTATGGAACCCAAGAATCATGTAGAAGCTTTGCAAGATTCGGATTGGGTGGTAGCTATGCAAGATGAATTAAACGAGTTTAAAAGAAACAAAGTGTGGCACTTAGAAGCAAAACCGAAGAACAAGAAGATTATTGGACTTAAATGGGTTTTCAGGAACAAGCTGGATGAACACGGCGTAATCGTTAGAAACAAAGCAAGGTTGGTGGTAAAAGGTTATAATCAACAGGAAGGTATTGACTATACTGAAACTTTTGCTCCCGTAGCTAGATTAGAAGCTATTAGAATTCTTATTTCATTTGCTGCTTTCATGAATTTTAAATTATATCAAATGGACGTAAAGTGTGCATTCTTAAATGGGTTTTTAGAAGAAGATGTATATGTGGAACAACCACCTGGCTTTGAAAACCCAATTTCTCCGGATCACGTCTACAAGCTTGATAAAGCTCTTTATGGGCTAAAACAGGCACCTAGACAATGGTACGAGAGATTATCTAAGTTTTTGATTGAAAATAAGTTCATACGTGGTAAAATTGATAAAACCTTATTCTTTAAGAATAAAGGTTCAAATATATTAGTTGTTCAAATATATGTTGATGATATTATTTTTGGTGCTACAAATGAATCGTTATGTAAGGAATTTGCTGACCTAATGAGTAATGAATTTGAAATGAGTATGATGGGAGAATTAAATTTCTTCCTTGGTTTGCAAATTAAACAAACTGCTAACGGTATCTTTATTCATCAACAAAAATATATAAAAGAACTTCTAAAGAAATATGGACTAGATAGTGCTAAGACAAACCAGACACCCATGGCCACTAACATTAGGTTAGATGAAGACTCTAACGGAATTAATGTTGACCAAACGATGTATAGAGGCATGATAGGATCACTACTATATCTAACAGCTAATAGACCCGATATATCCTTTAGTGTTGGTTTGTGTGCTAGATTTCAATCAAATCCTAAAGAATCACATTATACGGCAGTTAAAAGAATTCTTAGATATCTAAAGGGAACAGATGACTTATCCTTATTTTAAACTAAAAGTGATGTCTATGACTTGAAAGGGTATAGTGATGCAGATTACGCAGGTGATCTTGTAAATAGAAAAAGCACTTCAGGAATGGTACAGTTTCTTGGATCTTGTTTGGTATCATGGAGTTCCAAGAAACAGAACACAGTAGCTTTATCCACGGCAGAAGCTGAATATGTAGCAGCAGCAGCCTGCTGTTCCCAAATGCTCTGGATTAAACAACAGCTAAGAGATTTTGGTATTAAATTTGAATGTGTTCCTATTTATTGTGATAATACTAGTGCTATTTGTATTTCTAAAGATCCGGTGCATCATTCTAGAGTTAAACATATTCATATTAGACATCATTTCCTTAAGGATAACGTAGAGTATAAAAATATTATTGTTAAACATGTCAATACTAGTGATCAAGTTGCAGATATAATGACCAAACCGCTTCCAAGGGAACAATTTGAAAAGATGAGGTTGGAGCTAGGTATGATCAAGCTTCACTAATGTTTAATTGCTAGTATTCCTCCTCAAAACATCTTGAAAAATCGGAAGGGTTCAATATACCACAACAACCAAGATTGTTCACTCAATCATTGCGAGATTTGGGTATGCTTCTATTTAAATTTATGTCTTAAACTTTATCTTGATTGCTTGCATGTTTGAACTAATTAGACCAAGTAGCATAACTTATTTTATATTATATATTTTATTACCCACATATTATAAATTATTTTAAAAATACAAAAATATTTTATTTTCCACAAATTCCAGCATTTTCTTTATTTTAATTCATTTCGGTGAACCAACATCATTTTATGAAATGGAAGACGGATCATCGAGGTGTTTCGGAAAGTAGTTATCTAAATCGACATATTCAACGAACTTTCACGTAAACTTTTCGTTACCTCACACGGTTCATACACTAAAACCGTTTCAAGAAGTAGTACTTTCTTTTCATAACCGTCACTTCACACCTTTATAACCCTTACACTCATTTGTCCCATCCATCACTCACATCTACCTTACTTGTACTACTTTTGCTAAACCGTCAACCATTAAACACACTCCTCCTTCTCAAATCCCTAATTTCTCTCACCTTCATCATGAAAACTCCAAAATCCTCATCTTCAAGCAAGAAAATGCCAAAATCCACACAACCCAAGCCATTACAAGTGATATATCCTGACATTCCACCTTCATCTTCACAAGAACCATCCAAGACCAACACACCAAAACAATCCATGCATGCCGGTGAAAAGCGAACCCGTGGAACCCCTAAAAGTGCTTCTTCATCCAAACCACCTAAACGGAGCAAGCGCATAGATCCTGATAGTGTGGAAGAGGTAGCTAAGGAAATGTCAGTCGGCTTTGGACTTGACAAATATTGGTATGATTCTACCTTCTTTCCCCAATTTCATGCCATTTTAGAAAATCAGGGTTGGGAAAAGCTTATGTACGATTACTCATGCAACCACATATACCCCAATTTGATGCGTGAGTTTATTAAAAACTTTTCTATAGAAAATGGTGTCTGCTCCAGTGTTGTTAAAGAAATTAAAATTGAGTTTAGTAGTTTGATGATTGGCGAATGGTTTGAGGTTCCTACAGTTGGTTTTGACACTTATTTTGTAGGGTCAAAAATTGTCTTTTCGGGTATTACTGAGAAAACAGTCTTAAAATTTCTTGGTCAGGAGGAAAAGAGACGATTTAGTCACATGTCGTTGTCTCCATTACACAAATTGCTGTACAACATCGCTCGTAGATTTATTTTGCCCCGCAACTCTAAGCGGAGTGAAGTAAATTTACGCGATGCTACGTTGATCTATTGCATGGCTAACCATATTAAAATAAACTTTCCGTCCTTGATGGTGTCACACTTATCTGAGTGTGTTGAGAAGGGTCTTATGATTGGTTATGGAGGGTTGTTAACATGTATTTTTAAGAAGTTCGGTGTACCGCTTGAGGGTCTTCATTTCCCGATGTCCGCAAACAATCAAATAGGCGCTAAGTGCCTTAAAAATTTGCATTTAACTATTAATGAAAAAGGAATTTTAGAGGACCTCATAGATGTTGAGGAGGTCGTGTCTGATGAAGAAGAAGTTGAGAATGAAGAGGAGGTTGAGGAAGAAGAAAAGAAAGAAAAGAAAAAGGAGGATCAAGGTGCAGTTCCCTCTGCCAGTGCTAAAGAGGCAGAGGTGAATAAGGATAAGGAGGAAGCTCCTTCTGAGGGGGAAGCTTCGCAGGAGGAACTTGAGGAGGTTGACTCAAGTTCAAGTGATGAGGAGGTCTCTAAGCCCATTAAGGAGGATTCTAAAATCGCTCCAAGGAAGAGTAGGAGGCTTGCTTCAAAAGCTAAGGTTGGTAAGGATGAAGCTATGTCCAGTCACCCTACCAAACAAACTGACGATGCCCCACCTTCACCAAAACCAGCCTCACCCACACCAGTTGACATTCCATCATCACCACCATCACCAATTCCCACTTCACCTACACCTACTGGTTTTGCTAGGGATGACTCACCCTTTCCTCCAACTCCAATTGATCTTATACTCGGTAAATTTGATGTCCTGCAGTCTCAACTTTGTGCTTTCCAAAGTGAAGTTCGTGCCTCCCTATCCACCATTGCTGAGCAACTCACCGACAAGGAAACACGTCTTGGTGCAAAGCTCGACACAGTGGAGGTGCAAACTGAATTTGTTGATGAAGAGACTGCTGCCTGATCCCTCCTGCTTCTAATTTCAATCAAAAATTTAATGTTTGGTTGGCCCATTTTATTTGTAATTCTCTAAACAATGTTTTTCTTTTGCTTTTTAAATGTACCAGCTGGGGTACGAAACAATTTAATTTCTATGTTTATGCTACTAACCCACTACTTTTCATCCTTTATTTCATCATTGCTTTCTTATCCCATGGTCTAATATGTTTGCTTGCATGCTTTCTTGATTTATGTTTGGGCATTTATTTTCTTAGTTTGCTGCTTACTATCTTAATTTGTCTAACGCTTGCTTTAGAGCTGTGATTTGATTCATATCCCTACTTTTTGATTGATGCCAAAAGGGGGAAGAGTAGCAAACAAACTTAAATGAATGCTTGTGAGTGCTTATGTTTTTGCTTGATCTTGATAGTTGTTTCTCTATTTTGTGTTGTTTTAACTTACTGTTTGATATAATTAAGGGAGAAGAGTGGCAAACAATAGTTATATGGAATATCACTTTGTTTATCTTTGATTCTTACAACTCAAGATTTTCTTGAATTACTTAATTAGAATTACTTAGCTTGTTGTGCTTCTTAATTTTTAATTTTATGTCTTTAAGTTTCTTAATTATTATGTTTTTGGTTTATACGTTTTTGGTATTTATGTTTATGTTTTGTTTCACGTTTTATTTTAAAAATTGAAAAATTTGAAGTCATGCTTAATCACATGATTTTCGCCAAAAATATTTTAGAGTAATATGCTTGCTTTAGAATTTGGTAAATTACATGTAACGATTTAATTTACTAAATATGTTTGAACTTGTGATTAAAGCTATTAGTTTTACTCTTTCTTTTAACCAAGTTTGTTTATAAGTTTGTCATCATCAAAAAGGGGGAATTTGTTGGCCCATTTGAGTTTTGATGATGACTTAACAAATTATAAACAAACAAAGTATTTTAGAGATTGTTTTGTAGGTAATATATCCGATTTTTATAATCGTCGATGGTACCTAAGGACTGGTCAATGGCAATCGTACAAGTCAAAGTCAAAGTCAACAAAGTCAAAGTCAGTAGAGAAGGTCAATGAGGAAGTGAAGAGTAGAATCCAAGTCTACTGTTCCTGATATTGATAAACTGATGAATGTTGCAGATAGAGACAGTACGTTGTTCCTCCAGAATCCGGTCAGAGGAGAAGTCAACAAAATTAATTTAGAAAAAGTCTTGAGTTTATTTTTCTACATTTTAGTTTTGTTGTACGGTTAACAACTTAGAAAGCACAAGGAATTAACCAAAGAATTAAAATAACTAACTCCTAAAAAGTCTCTTGAAAATGGCTATTTTTAGCTAGAGTCAAAGATTGACTTTGAATAACCACCAAGGTAGTTATTCATATTACTCACGGTCAATGCCCACTAATCCCTTATCTATAGATTATGGGTTTATGGCATAACTTGTTCTAAAAAGATTATAAAATCATTTTTCTAACCGGCACAAACTTTTGGTGATCAACATTGAGAGAAAATCAATTTCCGAAAAATTGTGCCCAAATTTCGTGAGATTCAAGATTCAAGAAAAGGAAAATTTTGAGTGTTCTTAATCGAAAATTAATTCCTAAATATTTCCTTGTGCTATCTTTGTTTGTTCATCCAATTTAGAGAATTTATCTTGTATGGGTTTTTGAGAGAATTTGTAATTAGACTTGGGTAAGTCTAAGGGGGAAGTGAGAAAGAGAAGAGAGAAAGAGAAGGAGAATCGAGAAAGGGAACAAGAAAGAAACCGAGAAGAGAAGGAGAAGGAGAAGGAGAAATATTTTATGTAATAGAGAATTTAATTACATAAAATAATAGAGAAGAGAAATCCCTAGAGGGTCGTGGTTCTTATTCCCACGTTAAATTCTTTGTGTTTCTTTAAGTTTTCTTTTAATTTGTTTTGAGTATTTGATAACCGGATTTTAACGCGTCGTTTAACGCTAAGAACCTAAGTTAATCAAACACATTTATAAACACCCAAAATAGAACTACAACGAGTGTAGTGGTAAGATGGGGATCGAATCACAAGGACAAGGGGTGTTAGACTAGAGAGTTGGTGTGTGAAGGGTTGATGGTTGGTAGGAAGGTGGGTGTGTAAACTAATCTAATGATGAAAACGAGCAAGGAAAGAAAGCGGGCTTAGGTTAGGTCCACCCTAGGTAGGTCTATTGAAGATAAAGATAGGCTAGGTCGAAGGAGGTTGAACGAAGGTCAATCGAGACACTCTAGACATCGAGGGGAAGTTGATGACCTATAGTCATGCGAACGACCCATAATCGCCCTATGTCTCACTAAGGAGTGGCAGGACAAGATTCGACTCGAATATCAATCAACAAACCAACATCAATATCAACCATCTTCCTAAACATTAAACACAAGACCAAAACCCTATGGTTTCTCTAACCCAAAACCCTAAAACACTACTCTAACATATTGAAACTAACTACAACTAATAACATGAGAGAAATCATGAAAGAAAGCATTAGGGCTTGAAGAAAAACTAACAAGAAACAAGAACCAAACAATAAATATAACTACCAACTACTCTACAAAGCAAATAGAAAAGCAAGGATAAGATTGAAGAACAAATGAACAATAAATCAAGTAATACTCAAGGCAAATGTAAAGAAAGCATTAAAGAACATGAAGATGAAAGTATTGAAAGCAAGAAACAATAAGGTAAAGATAAACTTACTTAAACTTGAAACTTAAATGAAAATAAAATAAGATTACAAAGCATAAATGAAAATGAGAGAGAAAGAAAACTAAACTAGGGCATGAAATTAAAGTGGAAAGCAATAAATTGATGTTCTAAATTGAGAGGGTTACTCTCAAAATAGGCATGGGTGAGTTCTCAATAAATTGGGATATTTATAGTCTAAAACAAATAAGGGCTTTTAATTGCCCTCAAATATAGGTGCAATAAAACCCTGAAAAAAAACACTGCCGCAGAGTTTCACGCCATTCGAGCGAATGAAAAACGCCTTCCGTCGAATGATTTTGGCTTCGCTATTTCCAGTATGTTGATGATTTTGTTGCGCTGTAATTCTGATTTAACAGATTCTTGCCATTCGACCAAATATGTAGCATTCGGACAAAACAGAAGCCTTTGCACTTGGATTTAGCGTGCATTAAAAGTCGCCTAACTTTTTATAAATTAATGTGTTGGCCTAACTTTTGTTCAATATGAATAGCAACTTCATTTTGTTATTATTATATATATATATATATATATATATATATATATATATATATATATATATATATATATATATATATATATATATATATATATATATATATATATATATATATATATACACGCCGAACATTAGCGAGTCCTCTGCGAATGTCTCGAAATGTGCTTCGAACTTTAACATGGCTTCCACGAATGTCTCGAAATGCTCTTCGAACTTTAACGGGGTCTCCACGAATGTCTCGAATCACGTGTGTCTTCTTCGATTATGATGCCTAAGCCTCAAACTCGATCCGTTTCACCTCGAAATCTCCTAAAATACCTGAAATAACCTCAAAACACCGCGAAGACAAATACAAGGTAAAATCGAGTGTAAAATATATAAAACCAATGGAAAACGACGAGATTCGACACCAAAGTAGGGGTATAAATGTGCTCTAAATCGAGCACATCAGTATTTTCTTTATTCATAATTCCGCAAGAAAAGGGCGAAAATACTCTAACGGGAACAAGTAACAATTCACCCCCCCCCCCTCTTGTTACACTTCGTTGTCTCTATACGTTTCTACAGTATTCGAACCATTTTACCTTCTTCAGGAACAAAGGGACTTGTGCAGGATCTTCAGGCAGGGTGCCATGTTTGAAATATTGGATGAGAGGGTCCATCCAAGTGTTATCTCTGGTCATCATAGTCACTTTTTGATTGATGCTAGGTGAGGATAATATTTCTCATGTGATGTTGCGGGCCTGTGGGCCATCGGCTGAACTTGCTAACCTAGCCAAGGCATCTGCCTTGGCATTCTCAGATCTGGGAATATGACTGATGGTGAATTGCAATGGCTCAATCAAGGATTTGACCTTTTGTAAATACATTTTCATGCTATCATCTTTGGCTTCGAAATCCCCATTTACCTGCCCCACAATAAGCTGAGAGTCAGAGTATGCTGTGAGTACCTTAGCACCTGAATTTCGACACATGGTGATGCCAAATATCAGAGCTTCGTATTCCGCTTCGTTGTTTGAGGCAGTGAACTGAAAACGGACAGCATGTTCCAGCTTTACTCCTGCAGATGAGATGATGATTATTCCTGCACCACTGGACGATTTGGTTGCAGAGCCATCAGCATAGAGTTTCCATTCTTGGTTAGGGTTTTCAGGCATGGACCCTGTAGTTTCGGCTATAAAATCAGCGAGAGCTTGGGCCTTGATTGCTGTGCGAGGTTCAATTTCAATACCAAAATCAGACAGTTGATTGGCCCAATCTGCTACCCTGGTTGATTGATTCCTTCCTTCCAAAATCTTCTTTAAAGGCTGACTTGTACGAACCCTGATTTGGTGACTGAAAATAGGGCTTCAATTTGCGGCTAGCCATCATAACGGCATACAATGCTTTTTCAACCTCACTATAATTGCTTTCGGATCCTCTATATGCATGGCTTATATAATAGATGGGGAATTGCTTCCCTTCTCTTTCAGCCACAAGCACAACACTAAGAGAATATTCTGAGATTGCTATATAAAGATATAGTACTTCACCTTCCAGAGGAGAGACAAGTTTAGGAAGGTTGGCCAAGTATCCCTTGAGGCCTTGAAAGGCTTCTTCTGCTTCTGGGCCCCATTTAAACGTTTGTTTCTTGAGAGTTCTGAAGAACGGGGAGCATTTGTCAGCAGATTTGGACATGAACCTTCCAAGGGCAGCAACACAACCAGTGAGTTTTTGAACTTCTTTGACAGATTTGGGAGACTGCATGTTGAGGATGGCCTGAATTTTGTCCAGATTTGCTTCTATTCCCCTTTCATCTACCAAGAATCCCAAGCACTTCCCCCCAGTAACCCCAAAAAACGCACTTTTCAGGATTCAAGCGCATAATGTGGTTTCTGAGGGTGAGAAAGGTTTCCCTGAGATCTGCAGCATGATTTTTGGGCTCTTTACTCTTGGTGATCATATCATCTACATAAACCTCCAAGTTTCTCCCAATCTGAGCATTAAACACTTTATTGACCATTCTCTGGAACGTGGCCCCTGCATTTTTAAGTCCGAAAGGCATGACTTTATAGCAATATACACCGGCACTTGTGATGAAGGCAGCGTGTGGCTGATCTTGTTCTGCCAGAGGGATTTGATGATATCCCGCGTTAGCATCCATGAAACTAAGGAGGGCATGCCCCGCTGTAGAATCGACTGGGCGATCTATTTTGGGAAGCGAGTAGTCATCTTTAGGGCAGGCTTTGTTTAAATCGGTGAAGTCAACGCACATTCTCCACTTTCCACTAGGCTTTCTTACCAGCACCACGTTTGAGAGCCATTCACTGTATTGGCATTCCCTGATGAAGTTTGCCTTGAGCAATTTCTGGACTTCGGCTTTGGCTGCCTCTATACTTTCCTGACCTTGGTGCCTCAACTTTTGCTTTACCGGTTTGTAGCCAGGTTTAGTCTGTGACACATTACCTCCTTGGGGATGCCAGGCATTTCAGATACGTTGAAGGCGAAGATATCACGAAATTCAGAGATTACCTTTAACAATTCTTCTCTGATATCAGCATTCAGATTTGTGCCAATTTTTATCATCTCACCCTTCCCCCAAACATCAACTTCTTCGTGTTTATCAGATGGTTCCGGCCTTTGAGAAGGGGTTGCAACAGAGACGATAGCAGCATCTTCCAACTTTCTTTTTTGTCCAGATTCTCGAGGCATTTCTTCCCCTTTGAGGGAATTGACTAGGCATTCTCTTGCCGATTTTTGATCACCTCGCAGGATTCCGACAGTAGAGTCATCCTTCTCGTATTGCAGCAGCAACTGGTGAGTGGAGATGACTGCTTTAACTTTATTGATCAGGGGAAGACCCATGATGGCATTATAGGAGAATTTCAGGTCCACCACTGTGAAACGAACTGCAATGCTGCGTCCATTGTTCTTCTCCCCGATTCTGACGGGAAGGACAATGGTGCCTAGGGCAACGTTGTCAGGATCGAGATTCTACGTAGGATCGTTGAGGGGGTAGGATCGAAATCGGTAGAATCGGATCGTAGGATCGTGTGATCCTACAAATATGCATTAATATGCTTTAGATAACTGATTTTCAATTGTATTTGTTCTTTTTTTTTAGTTTTAAGGTTTATATTTATACTTATTTGACTTCAATTAATAGGTTTTGTAAAAGAATAACTTTAATAATTATTTTTAATGCGAATTATGAAAAACTTGAATTTTAGTCATATTAATTAATATAATTGTTTAGATATATATACATATATATACATAAGTAAAATTTGAATTATATATTTTTCACGATTGAAACTACCCTTGTAGGATCGAATCGGAAGATCGTAGGATCGTAATATGTTATGATCCTACCACTTAAATCTTGGAGCTATGTAAGATCGTTCGATTCTACCGACATTAAGATCCAACCTACGATCCAGATTGGTCGCCTAATTTTGGATCGTAGAATCGTTGATCAGGATCGCGATTTTGATAACCATGGCCTAGGGGGAAGACCCTTCCACCTCCAAACCCAATCAGAGGTTTGTCCATGGGTTGTAGGTGCTTCTCTTCGTATTTCATCTGACGAAGGCAGTCCATAGTTATCAAGTCAGCGGAGCTTCCGGTATCTACAAGGACGCGGCGGACTTTCATGTGGCCAATTTTCAGGGTGACCACCACTGGGTCAGAATGTGGCTGCTGCAGGGGAATGCTCAGTTCCTGACTGAATTTCATTTCAGGACATGTTGGTTCTTCTTTAGGAGGACCCTTCATTAGGGTGTGTATGTTGTCTCTTGCAGATCTGATGGTGGGGAACTCTTCAGAATAGCCCCCCACTATCATGTTAATTACACCGTCAGTAGCAGCGGATGAATTTCTGGAGTGTAGAGAAGCCAACTTCTCTATATCATCATATCGATGTTTCTTGCTGTCAGGTTGCTTTCTATCATCATCTTTGTTGAGGAAACGATTCAATTTCCCTTCTTCTGCATATTTGTTTAAAATCTTCTTCAACTCCCGACAGTTGGGGAGGGTATGACCATGCTCCTTGTGATATTCACACCACAAGTCCATGTTTGGGCGGTACTTGGGTGTAGGAACAGCGGTAGGAGGGGGTAATTGATCCTTGACAACATAGAAGATCTCTGCCCTGTTGCGGTTGAATTTGGCTTCGTAATCATCGTCTCTGATATCACGGGGAGGATACTTCCGGTCACGATCAGATCTAACTGATCCTCTTTTTGGATTGTGGTCATCCTGTCTTGCTTTATCCCGTGTGTCAACCACCTTGTCATTCTTTCTTTTTCTGGAGGTAGGATCCAGTTGTTGACAGATATCGGATGCGGTGACATAACTTCTCGCTTGTCTCATGGCTTCTGCATAGGACTTAACTTGGTTCTCCAAGAGTTGGAACTTCAGTTTATGGGTCCTCATGCCATTGATCAGAGCCGAGACCGCGATTGACTCTTCTAGGTCTGTGACCGCCAGCACTCCGTCGTGGAATCGCTGAAGGTAAGCAGACAAGGATTCTCCGTCTTGTTGTGTGATGCTTAACAAATGGAAATTGGATTTTTCTTGTCTCTTTGATGCTGTGAAGTGACTGAGGAACTTGGCCTCGAGTTCAGCGAAACTATGGATGCTTCCATTGGGAAGTGATGTAAACCAAGTCAGGGCTAGGCCTGTGAGCGTGATCGGGAAGAATTTGCACAACAGGGAGGAATCGGTTGTATACAAGACCATGACATTCTTATAAGCGATCATGTGTTCTTCTGGACATTGAGTGCAAGAAAATGGAGGTATGGTAGGCACCTTTATTTTGGATGGATTAGGTGTGGCTAGAATATCCGCTGATAAGGGAGAATTCAGCAGCATAGGCGCCTCCCTCTCGCGGGGGTGTGCGGAGGATTCTGCCACATAATCCGAGTTCATCCGATCCCGAAGATCTCTGGTTCTTTCTCTTCTCCTTCCGTCTATAAAGCTTTGAATGTTACTGCTTCTCTCTTTCCGACGGCTGTCAAGATGAGTCCTCAGATCACTTGTGCGTCTTCTAGAGGAGACGCAGTTAGAATCATCTCTGTTGGAGGGAGTTGGTTGTCGTGAAGTTTTCACTCGTGAATGGGCAGGATTTTCTTCAGCCTCCCGCCGACCTTGTTCGGAAGGAGCTCTATGTTGTTCTGCAAACAAGGTTCGTAGATCTTGGATTTGCTGTGTCATGGCTGCCAGGGTGGCATTAATATCAGGATTGTTCGGTGCCGTGGAGGGCTGTTGGGGCAGTGACATTGCGCAACTGCTCAGCAAATGTTCGGGAAAGGTTATCGGCGAGAGCATCAAGATCCTGCCTCGTCACCGGTCGGTTTTCACGTTGTGAAGTGGAAGTGTCAGTGCTGCGGGCGACTGACGCCTCCTTGGTATTTGTTTTTCTGGGTGCCATCTTTGTTAAGTTTGGGTGGAGTTTCAGGTGTTTTGAAGGATGATACTTCTCGTTTTCCCCACAGACGGCGCCAAACTGTTTCTACTATGAAACGGTCAAATTTGTAAGGGGACTTTGAGAGGGAAGTATCTTCTGTAGTAAGGGTAAGTGGTGATCCAACCGCCGCGCGTGGTGTTCCTGCAACCACAAGGAAAGCTAACCCGGGGGCCTAGTCCCGGAAGGGCTCTCCGATGCTTAAGTCAGACCAGAGAAATAATAGTATGTAAGTGTTTTTGGGTAAGATTGCGTAACCTGATTACCGAAGTCGAGTGTTCCTTTTAAGGTAGGCCTTCCTTGGGAGTTACCCTTGCTGGGAAGTTATTTTGGGGCAGATAACTGCTGGAAGTTACCCCTGCAGGATGGGACATCATGGGGGCAGTTATCAGGACTATGGGTGGTTTCCATGGAAGGATCTTTGACCCGGACAAGTTAAGCAACTGTTGTTCTGCAGTTGGTCTTCCTTCTTGGACTTCACCTAGAGTTGTCAGTCTTGACCAATATGAAGGACAGTTTGACTTTTGATTTTGTTGACTTAAGGTCACTTTGACCTTTTTTTAGGATATAAGAATCATAACCCGTAACAGAAGTAATTAATACTCCCTCCGAATTATTTTAGAATGTCTCATTTACGTTTTCACGGTTATTAAGGGTGGTGTGGTGGTCCATTAAAAATGTGGTAGTTGGATATTTTAATTGATTAAATTAATTGTAAATGTGGTAGTTGAGTATTGGGAGTAGTAAAAGTGGGGTTATTTAGGTAAAAAAAATAGACAAAAAAGTAAATGAGACAATTGATATGATTTTGCCAAATAAGAAAATGAGACAACCAAAATGATTCGAAGGAGTATTTCCTTTTATTTTAAGTAACTTAAATTTTTTAGTAAAATGAAATTTTTATGGTGAAAACAAATACTCGTAATTAATGAGTGGTAAGTATAACAGTTGCATAAACATATCTTCAAATACGTCCAAGTATACCAGCTTATACTATACTTGTACACGCACGTTTAACATATACACTCTATAAAATGGTCCATGCATGTTTATTTATGTATGCCTATAAATAGATGCCATTTTCCCATCCCGTATCACTCATCACCTTTATCATCAATATACAAAAAAGAAAAAAAAGACAAATTTAAAAAGTATTCAAGAATTATGGCGGGGAAAAGTGGAATCGAAATTCTGTTGGTCGCAAGCATTGTGATGGCTATTAATGTAATAATGGTGAGCGCTGAAAAGTGGGAGTTGCAGAATAATAATGAGATTCCATTGTGGAGCATTATGGTTGAAGAAGCAATGGGTGATGGGTTACATCAAAGCTGTGTGCAACGAGGTGTGCCTTGCATACCAGGGTTGCGCCCTTGTTGCGCAGGTCTTGATTGCTCATGGGCTCCTTCGGGGATTCACTTTTGCAAAGTCTGTTATTCGCGTGGCGATCAGTGTGGACGCTTGCACCCATGCTGTGGCCGGCTTCGTTGCAGCGGCTATTTTTCCGGCACTTGCTATTAGCTCTACTTGCATGTTGCGCCTGTTCTATTACGATCACCCTAAACACATGCATTATTATCGTCTTCAGTTGATAGTGCATGCATGTGTCACTATTTATTTTGTTTCTTGTATTCAATATGACATATATTTGTCATTTCTGGAATATTTGTCATATTAATAAATAAAATTGTGTGATCCAAATACTATATGTGCATTCTTTACTACACAAATATTACTTAGGATCATCATAAAACTTTACATTTACAAATGCATACAATCTTTGAACTCCTTTAAAAAGATGAAAAACTAAAATCATACTCCGTCCTATTCACACAAAAGGGGACATTTGGGTTGGGCACGGTTTTTAAGAGTAGAATGGTGGAATATTTTAATTGATTAAATTAATTATAAAGGTAGTACTTGAGTATTGGGAATAGTAAAAGTGGGGGTAGTTGGTTATTTTAATTGATTAAATTAATTGTAAAGGTGAGAGTAAAAAAAGAAATGGGATATTTTGTGCGAATTGACACAAAATAGAAATGTCCCCTTTTGTGTGAATAGGAGGGAGTATATTATTTAATTAAAACTACTTCCTCCGTATTTGGTTATTTGCAACTTTTACCAAAAATGGCGTATACTATTATTTGCAACTTTCTTTTTTTTCCATTTATAAAAATATTTTCATTACTTTTTTATTATCTCTCTCTTACTTTTTTATACTCTCTCTTACTTTTTTATACTCTCTCTCATACTTTTTAATACTCTCTCTTACTTTTTAATATTATAATACTATAATCCCACCCTATTAACTTCATTAATCTATTTTAATACACTACTAAAAGTTTTGCCTAGGAGTCCGTGAAGGACCCCAAAGTTGCAAATAATTAAATACGGAGGAAGTATTAGAATAAATAGTTGAACAACTAAATTATATTTTAGTATGTTAAATAGATTAAGACATGCGCAAATATTATTTAAGGTTTATTATACTTTTGAATTACGCTTAATTGCTTAGATATATTACTCCCTCCTTTTCTCTTACTAGTCCTATTTTGTTATTGGTTAAGTTGATCAACTTAGTTGTCTCGTTTTCTTTTTTGTCAGTGCTTTTGTTTTACCAAATTATCCTCATTTCCCACGTATATTTACGAAACTACCCTCACTTATCTAACTAATATAATCTAATTAACCCTCACTAACTCAAATTACCCCATTAACATTACCCTCCCTTTTAAATCCAACCCCCTACTCCTGATCCTACCCCTAAAAAACCCTAACTTTTGTTGGTTGTTGATCTCCTTCTCTTCATCTTCATCCTTAAAGATGAAGATCTTCATCATCCTCTTGAGTTCCCTTCATCTTCATTCTAGGTACATTAATCTTCATCATTATTTTCTATCTCCCTCTCCTCTCATATTTGGTTCTTTTAACTGAGTTGGGTAAAAAAATACTATATATTAGCTACAATAAAACCTAAAAATGCGGTTCTTAATTGTCACCAATTTAAGGTTTTCAGTTCATACGCCACCAAACTTAATATATAGGAGGTTATGGTCTTACTAGATTTAGTAAACAAGTTATGTAATTTATGGGTAATCTAGAGGCAAGTTATCTAATTTATGGGTTTCTGTGATGAGAATAATTTGTTATCTGAGATTGACTTTTTTGATTTTGTATTTGAAGAAAAGAATAATTAACGGTATCATCACAACAATCACAATAATTTTGTTTCCTTTATTATGTTGATTAGTAGAATATTTAGGACATCAAATAATGTAAATATGGTAGGTTGTCCACTATATATAACCATGTAATTATGTAATAATGAAAGGTATTCAATACAATACAAACCATTAAACCCTAAAACAGAGAGTTACTCAACTCTTCATGGTATCAGAGCCAACGGTGGTTCAAGGGACCTAACTGGTTTTTTGGCTTCATCATCTACCCTCACCTTACCTGAAAATGGCAGAAACAGATGACCACAAAACCAACACTGAAAGCGTGTCACAATTAATCAATTGTTGACCATCCTACAACAACTCACTACCAATAAACCCGGCCAAGAAGGCAGATCAAACAAAACCATAAACCTCACCAAAAAACTCAACCACCAAAATTACACCAAGTGGTCCAAAATGATGTATTTGGCCATAAGTAGGCGAGGCAAGCTCAAACACATCACTGCTTCCCCACCTTCACCAAATGAACCAAAACACGCAAAATGGACACAACAAGACGCAATAGTGATTTCGTGGATTATCGAGAATATTGAGACTGATCTAGCTAGTCAAGCAATTTCTCAATTATTCACGACAAAGGATTTATGGCAAGAAAGTGAATCGCTATACAGCAGTGGGCAAGATGGCCTAGTAACAACCCGTCTTTCTAAACAACAAAAAGGTTTGCGGAAAAAGCCTTTTAGACGGTTGTCACTTACTCTTAAATAAATAAGAACAATATAAACCTTATAAACCTAACAAGAAACCATGTGGCAGAGAAAGTCCTAGAGTCCACTCTCACACTTCCAGCCCACACGGTAGTGACCATGTAATTATTCACCATCTGTATGAAAGTATAAAACCACAATCAGTGGGGTGTAACTAGCTGCCTTTTCCAAATCATAAAACACATAACAATATCATTTCCAATTACAAAGAAGTTAAACAATTATCAATTAGTTATACGAATAAATATAAATCCAACTTAGAACCAGTTTTCGAGTGGAAAACAAATATAAAATAATTAAAGCTTTCAAACAACATAGATTTCATAAATTAATTTAAATAACTTAGTAAATCAAATAAGTATATATGTTTTCAAAAATTCCAAAACATAAATAACAAGTGGAGAAGGAAAAATCGCCGGTGTTGGATGCCCACAAGATGGCCTTACACTAACACCTCCTAAGGTTTGTCGGACAAACCCCAGTATATAAAATAGACCTGTCTAAGAATAGCCAATTCTCCCCTAGCAGTGGATGCCTCCTTTGCCTTACACCACTGGGTACCGGGAGGACAACAATTAACCCAGGCATATATATATGTATTATAAGTGGCATGTCCTAACCATTTAGAGATGCCAAAACAGGCCTTACACTCTTATGGCTCCTTAAACTCACAATATTTATATAACTCAAAACTTTAGATGTAAAATCATGATCCAAAACATTTATGAGATGCCAAAATAGGCCTTACACTCAAACTCAACATCAAAATAATTTACTCGAATAAACTTTATACAATTTATTTTAAATATAATATTTTCAACCAATAAGTTTCAATATTTATATAAATATACCAAAACTAATGTTATGCGTAATGTCTGAGTTTCGGAATAAAGTCAACTATAAATTTGACTTGGTCAACAAAAGTCGACCCTATTACTAATTCTTGGCAAGGATGTAACAGCCCGATACTAATCACTTTCATAAGCATGATTAATTATAACTAATACGGAAGCTTAACACTTATATCGAGCTATTACGTCGATAATATAATCACTCACTTTAATAACTATATTTTCCAATAAGCAGTTATTAATTAAATTTCGAATACAAGAGATTACAACATTTAAAATATGTATAAGAATTTCATAAAGAGTATTTAAAATGATTTAAAATAAAATAAAGTTCTACAGAAATTCCGGCAGAGTTCCGTTTGTAAATCGGATAATCCAAAATATTTCTTTTCGACTTAAAAGTCACCCCGCAAGTATAAAACAATAATTTTAAAATATAAACCAACCAGTGTCACAGGCACCAATCGTTTCAAAATCACATCACCTTGTAGATCGGAAACTTTTCTCAATAATCTAAAATAAGCTCCAAAATATTTTTAAATAAAAGATTTATTTTACTTACATTCTAGTATATGAATGGATGAGATTGCTTTGTTAGTTACTGATCTCTGCGCACTTTCAGCTACCGTTGACTTCAACAATCTCTAAATCTGTCCCCCATCAGGACAGGTTCAAAGAACAAAACCACATAATCAGCTTTTGCGGAGTACATATAATATAACTTAATTTAATGATTACATTTGTGTTATTATTTTCTTGATTCGGTTTCATAGTTTTAATTATAAATCCTAAGAGAATAACCAGTGTCTTATTAATATCTTAATTCCTCTCACAACCGTTTAGTCGGTACGTCACCCCAAAAGTTTTATGCTTGCAAGCTGCTAAGCTAGTTCCATATCTGCATGCCGCCTCGGGTTATCACGAACATGCACTCTCACGAACATGCACTCTAACCAGTGTTTATATCTTTCAATCGCAGCTGATGCTTACTCACATTTCGTCATCAGACACCTTAGTGACTACTCATATTTCGTCACTAAGTTTGCTTGTTCAAGTCTTTTAAATTTTGACTCAAGAACAACATTCGCTTTCTTGAGTTCTTTATTAATAGTTTGCTATTAAATATTCCTTCATACTTGATTATAAATTATTTTTAATCAAGTATTTAATATTCGAATGATTTCCTCACACATTATACTTGCTCAATACCCTTTAACTCAAATATTTATAATTTTTATTTCTTAATTCAGTGCTTCTTTTAATCTTTTCTTATATTATACATACAACCAATGATAGCATACACCTACTTATAATCAGAACAATACTTATGAACAATGGTGCATAACCTTTATTTAATTTAACCTTCGATATACATTACTATCATTTCAATAGATTAATATTATTGAACTCAACTTAGTTTATGCATAGTATATCAAATTGACACGTAATAATAGATTAATTTTCTTATATATATATATATATATATATATATATATATATATATATATATATATATATATATATATATATATATATATATATATATATATATATATATATATATATATATATATATATATATATATATATAAATAACCCAGCTTTTGAGCATTTAAATACGATAAGATCTAATCTATGTAACAAAAAAAATATGGAAAGCAAACCCATAAATTTTAGCCTTGCTGTGCAAATGAATATGTTATTGCTCGACAACTTCATGTCAGGCCATATCTTGAATGATTCAGTCTGTAGTTTGAATGTCAAACCAGTCACCAAATCAGTACGCATAGTCTGCTGCAGGTGAAATTTGTGACACGAGGATTTAAGATTTGCTTCAGACTTGCTCCGAGGAAAGTGTTTCAGTGCTTAGGAGCCTTTCGACCTCATCATTAGCGTCAACTTGTTGTCTCCATCACTGATTTTTTAGAAACAGACCTCAGCAGCAGCCTTGACAGCCATGAGAATGTTGAACCACCACCACTAGCGTCAACAACAAAACACTAACAGCAGCCATAACACGCAACAATAATGACAGTAGCTGCAACCTCAACACATGAAAGCATCAATCACAACAGTAGCGACAAAGACCTTGTTTAGCCCCTGTCAAGCCTTGATAGAAAATCTAAAGTTTAAATTATACTACTAGTTAGTAGTAACTAGTAATACATCCGAGCTACGGGTCGTGCTTTTGCTAGATGTTGATACATGTAGCTGTCAGAATAATAAGAAAATTTAACAATGCCATACTCAAATCTTACCAAGAGACGAGGAAGAAAACTTACTAGAGCATAAAAATAACTAAATCCAAGATAATATAATCTTGAACTAAATACTAAAAAAATTAAAAGTGTCATAGTATCAAGAAGAGCAAAACAAAAATGAGCACAACATTAGTAGACAAAAATTTTGTTGTATATGTGTGTGTTGGTATAAATTTGTTGTATTCAAAGTATTTAAATTAGTTTCATTACCATTGTTCGTATAAATTTGTAGTACTCAAAGTATTTAGAGAAACAATTAGTTGGTTTTCTTGGTAGTAGTGATTACATCACATTTTAATCCTTTGGAATATAACACCTTCCAGAACAACACTTAGAAAGTAAGATTATACATTAAAGTTGCACATAAGACCACAAAAGCTTAATGATTGAAGATCAAACATTAAAGTAACAAATTAAACATCAAAATCTCCAAAAACGAAGGCGTTTTACATGCTCTTATTTTCTAGTTCATTCTGTTACTATTTAAACATTATGATAATAAATTTGTTGCGTAGTTACCTAAACACCTAGAATGAGCATGATATAAGGTAGTGAAAGAGATAGCAAAATAATGTGATTTATTAAGGAAATATTATAAATTGAGAACCAGAATGGTACCTGTTTAGATCCCACACCATAAATATATCTTCTACATATTGTTTCCCATTGAGACAATTCATCGAACAATTGGTTAGCGACATTATTTACTGCCTAAAAGTACAATCATCAAGTAACTGAATTTCATCTATTTAGTTCATAAATGCAAACAATTCTCAAATCATTTGTTGCTTGAAAGATTTTGCTTGCTATTTCGTTCCACAACTTTCGCTCCACAAATTAACCAATTCACTAACTAAACTGAAATTCAATTAATTTACTCCCTCCGTTCTTATATGTGTGTCCTATTTGAAGATTTCACACATATTAAGATATTGAGAATCTTTGTTGATTGTGGGTATTATTTTATTATAATAGTGGTGTGAATTAATGATTGTATTGGTATTATGAGAGAGAAAATATAAATTAATTATTATAAATGTTTGCGGTATGTTTTCCTACTTTCTCTCAAATTTACTACTTTACTAATAGAACAAACTGAAGTAGCTTCACATTTCGTTCATGGCTTTTGAATTCCTGTCCTTTGTCTGCATCTTAAGTTTCCAATGTACATATGATAACGGATCCCATAAGATGGTAATGGATTTAATCATTTATACTTTACGTTTGTTGGATTTCTTGCTTTTTCTTATAGTTACGTCGTTGGCTTTGGTTGATTCCTAATTTTTGCAGGTGTTAGATTGAATTTATTTTTTGAACTTCTTGGTTTGGGTTGTTGATTTATTATTTTTGGATGATTTTTGATTTTGTATCTTTAAGTTCATTGTCATTGCTTTAGGCGCATGTGCAGAACTGATATGATTTAAAATTATTCACTACCTGAAGTTTTTATCTTATTTTGGAATGAATTTTTTATTTTCATTTAAGTTTGGATCTTGATTTTTTTTCATTTCAGCCAGCACTGATGAATATTTCTTGCGACCCTTTTGTTTGAATTTTTTTTTATAAGCTTAATTTCCAAAGTATTTTATGATTTAGGTGTCTCCCCAAACTATTTTAGAAAATAAGCTTATTGGCCTAAACCGCTACCTGAAGTGGCGGTTTTGTCCCGGCAAAGCAAAAATTTTTTTTTTGAATAGGAAACACCCAAACCGCTACCTGAAGTAGCGGTTTTGGGCTTGATATTTTTAAATTTTTTTTTTTTGTATTATGACCAAACCGCCACTTCAAGTAGTGGTTTTGGTCTTCGTAATTTTTTTTTTGTTTTCTAGTAAATCGCTCAATGAAGTAGCGGTTTTGCCTGTGGATAAAAACATCTAGTAACTTTATTTCGCCTCATTTCCCATTTCTCTCTTTCACAAACAAACCCTAAAACCTCCAAAGTCTATCTATCCTCCTTCAATTTCTTCCCCATTGATAATTGATCTTTTAGGGTGTATTCATCCATTGATTTTAATGGTTGTATACCACATGTGACAAGCTAGCACTGCTAATGAACCTTACATAATGCGCATTTTGTGCTGTTATAAAGTTATCAATATCGAACCTCCATGTTCGATCTAATTTCGTCTTCAATTTTCAACGATCATCATTTCCTCAAATTCGCGCGTCTTCTAACAGTCTCTCTTTTTCTCTTTATTCTGGTAATATTATCTGTCCTATATTTTGATTTTTCATTATGTTCCTTGTTATTTTACTGATCTTGAAATGATGTATTTCTTTAAAGTAACTACTGAGCTTGATTCGGCTTCTAGTTTTAGTGAGATTGAACTTGATACTGTTGTTTTTGATGATTTCGAAAGGTTAGCTTAGTTCTTCATTTTATTGAATTTAATTTAATTTTTTTGACTTTGATTATCAAATTTAGAAAAAAAATACTTGGTCATCAAAACGATACCTTGTGCCTCATCTTTCTCACTCCATCTGACAAAAGGAAAAGTTATTTTTAATATTGAGTATGTAGCAAGCGGATGAACAAATTGTTAGCTTAGTTTTGTTATTAGAAATACTTGATGAGTTTTCTTAGATTGAGAGTATCATGTTAGACTTTTTTTGTTATTTTGGATGGCTTGTATTCGTTGTGGCTCGAGCTACATGTTTAATGGGTTGATAGAAAGAGGTTATTGTTTGTTCACACTTCATTTTAGTTGAGATCGTGTAACTTCGTGCTTCTGTTGGCTGGCATTCCAGGAATTCCACATAGATAAGTTGTGATTAGGTTTTCTAAAATTGTCTTATGCTAATTGTGATGTTCCGAGCAGCATGCTTTTAGGTACATGATAAGGTTCCAAGTATCTGTAGTGGCATTCTGGTTGTGATCATATATACTACCATAGGGTTGTTTGTCTTGGTGATATTGAAATGCTCCAAAGAAATATTAATTTTTGGTATTCTGATGTGAATTATGTTATATCACTCTTAAATGTAGCTATCAAACACCAAATCTAATGTATTTTATGCTTAAGTCATGATTATTTGTAATGGGCTAATATAAATTATTAGCATATGATTGAATAAAATTCCTTAAACAATGGGTAAACACTTAAGTAATTTCTAGCTGCGGGTTCATTTCCATCTATCTACCATATTGCAATCATCGCTTGCCGTCATGAATTTTTGTAAACAGTTGATGCTCTTTATTTTAGCTTTTAAGGTGTTGAAAATAAAATGGAAATTGAGATTGCGGTTTACCATTTTCTTACATAGATTTCCCCCATTCCCCCCAATTAAATGAAGAAGTTGGTCAGATAAGAGAAATATGATAAGCCATTTTCTATAATTTTGTGATCTTACAGGGTAAAATGGACTGTAAGTTGAAGTGCAGAGCGAAATCAAGCATACAAGACAATAAGCTGGAAGGGGAAGAGGTAAATTGTCTCTTTATTTGAGGTTTTCTCAGTATGAAATAACTCTTTTTTATTCAACTAGATCCTGTTCTTAATACTATTTCTTTTTGTTTCTTTGATCTATTGATTTCATTTTATGTACCAAGGTTTTTTGTGCCAACTATTATTCTGTATTTAGATCGTCTCAATGTGAGACGATCTCAATTGAGTCAGGTCAAACTATGTTAAAAAAAATGATCTGTTGAATTAAGATTTTATTATTTTTTTATGTCTTTTTACGAATGATCTGGTTGTATAAGCCGACTCAAGGTGAGACGGTCTTATACAAGACCTTGAGACGGCTTATACAAGATTTGCTGATTAATGATATCTGTTGAAGCTGCAAATGTTACTGCTGCAACATCTGTGGATATGTGTATTCAGTGGCAGTTTCCAGCAAAAATTTGCAACATTTGTAGCTAAAACCTAAACCAATTACATTCAATACAATTTTAAAAAATGCATATACAATTTTGCAACTAGTTTACTGCTCAGCATTAAAATGTGAAATCACTGTCATCTAGGCATTCTACTACGTTGCATGTGTGATCAGAGTTACTTGTTTTGCTGGCAATTATTTGTTCGATATTATATTATCCTTTTCTGAATGTTCATTTAACATCCCTTTGTTTTGTTTATTTTTTTTTGCTCCTAATTGACCAATAATCAATTAGTACCATTTATCTAAATTTCTCCTAATAAATACCAGTATTCCTCTTTTTCTTCTAATCAATCTAAGTTGACTTTTAATTTCAATTTTGATAATTTATGTAATTTTTCCCCTGAATTCAATCATATGACACTACAAAGAAACGCACTTTTCCAACTAACCAGAATAGTCGGTCTTTAGTCGGTATAGGTCTATACCGACTAAGCACCGACTAACTGCAGTTAGTCGGTTCAGATTGGTCGGTAAATCAAAGTAGTCGGAATTCCAACTAAAAATCTACTGGTAAGTGTTTAGTCGCAATTTCGACTAAATCAGGTTGTAGGAATGCAGTCGTAATATACCGACCAACCTCCGAATAATGCTTAAAAGCAATTTACTGACCAACATTATAGTAGGTAAATAGTCGGTCTTTCTAAAAATGAATATTATTGATATTTCAGAATTTTTAATAATTAAATATTATTTTTATTTTCCAACCAACCACGAAAAAGTAGTTGGAAAGTAGTCGGAAAAGTCAAACCTTAATCTAGTCAAAAGTGACCAAAATTTGGTTGCGTTGGAATCCGAACCATTTCCGACTCTACGGTAGTCGATGGGTAGTCGGTAATTGTTAAGGTTACCGACTAAATTCCTACTAAATTTTATTCGGAGTTTAGTCGGTAGATTTTTAATATTAAAATAATTGAACTGGTCAAATGTGGTCAATGATATTGACAACATTTGACCAGTTTTGTTATTTTATCGATAACCTAAATTATCGATCAAACAAAACAAAAAATGCAATAAAGATAATACGAAAGGCACGAAAAAAAATTATTAATACAAATATACAAATATACAAATAATAATGTAATGTATTATACAACCCAATGTTTAATCCATAAAAATTCAAAATTAAAAAACTAAAATACAAGGGCTCAGCTGTTCAGTGGAGGCGGAGGAGGTTGTTGGTGTAACATCCGGTCGGGTTGTTACAGTTGGTAGGCAGGATTTTCACGGAAAATGGTGCGCACAAAGTTGAGCAAATGGTTGACATCTTCCCTCAAACGTCGTTGCTCCTCCAAGAGTGAAGCCTGCTCCACATTTGAAATGTGCTCATTGAGGCGGGCCTCAACTAGTCAATAGACCCCTGAAGATAGAGCAGTTCATGGGCGAGCTTGGGCAATTAGCGGACCGGGTAGCACCTAAAAATTCTACCCGCGGGCTCAAAAATGCAAAAGCCTGCCCGCATTCGCAGACATTTTTTTTGTCGCTACCCGCCCGTTTTTAAAGCAGGCGGGGTTAAACAAAATATAGTACATTATATAAAATCATATTAAATCATATTACAAATTTAAGTTTTTATAAGAACAAATTAAACAAAATATAATACATTATCTAAAATACTCTAAATATATATAAAGTCTCAAAATACTCAAATTGCATGAATATTGAATATAGACGGTGGAGTCGGCTACTTGTTCGAACTTTGAAGTCGATTTCTTGAGTGCTTTGAGGGTTAAAAATATCGAATGTAGATAGTAAAATTAGAAACTTTATTAAAGTCTAAAAGAAGTAAATCTTAAGGCTAGTAGAAGAATAATAAATTAAAGTTGGGTGTGATCATGTAGTAGTATAGTTTAATAATTAGTAGAATTAATTACTTAATAAATAATATATTAAACTAAGCGGGCGGGCGGGCAGGTATTTTTTGGTGTCGTTATCCGCCCGTTTATCATGGCGGGCGGGTATTACCCGTCCAAACTTTAAATTTTTTTGAAAAACGTTGTACATGC
The DNA here is from genome assembly GCA_019776075.1 of Amaranthus palmeri. NCBI lineage: Eukaryota > Viridiplantae > Streptophyta > Magnoliopsida > Caryophyllales > Amaranthaceae > Amaranthus > Amaranthus palmeri. The sequence goes on from JAAKBH010000842.1 coordinate 48,955, forward strand.
CAGCCCGTTTTTCGAGCCGGATGGGTCGGGCCTGGCGGGTAGCCCGCCCATGAAGAGCTCTACCTGAAGATGATCCAACCTCTCGTTCACCATTTGTTCTGGGGGAGGAATGGCATGGTATTGGAACTGCGGCGTCACAACATCTGCGTAATATACTCCCGTCGCATCACCAACCCTATGCACGCTCTTGGAGGGTTCATCTTCTTGGGCGCCTGTGATTCGATATTTTTAACGGCCTGAAAATAGGCATCGTTAATCTTTTCATCCGGTGCATCAACAGGAAGTTCGACATAGAGGCGCTTGTATTCGCCCTAAACAATGAAACAATAAATTTTGTAAAATTTCGACAGAGTTTCGTCAGTAAACGAACTAAACCAAAATTTAAATAAACCCTGAAATATAAACCAATATAGATATAATTTGTATCTACTACCAAAACAGCTACCAAGCCAACATTTCCTCAAATTACAATATCCGATATCCTAAGTAATATTACAAAACAGCTAATGTACCAAAATCTAACCTACCAAAAAAACCTAAGGTATTATTCAATGATAACCAACAAATTAAATGCTAATCTAGAATCTATATAGATAAGAGATTGAACTTATACTTATGGCCTTGGACTTTGCGTTGACCCATTGCATCCCGTCCTTTGTACGCACCTTATGAGTGCGTAGAAACAACTCATAACAGAGCGGCGTGCGACGCTGCTCTTGTTCCTGAAATGAATTTCAACCATGGTTATCAATTAAATAAGATTAGCTAATTTGTGAATTTCGTTATACCTGGTAATAAAGCTACGGTAGATTAATTAGCATAACTTGAGTGCTATTTGGTAGAATTGCAAATAAGATTAGCTAATTTGTGAATTTCGTTATACCTGGTGCTTACCAGGTAGAATATCCCTTAAATGTTTTTATAAGTGTATAAAATTAAAAAATCAAATAAGGACAAGTTTAAGGTTATACCAATATGCGCAACGTCCTGCACGCAAATACCGAGCCGCTAGTATGGGTGACTTCAGCCGCACCCCCTTCATTCCCCCGACGGCGGTTTCTCCTCCCACTGGACTGACTCCCTTGAAATTCTTCAGATTTCCAAGTACTTACCCATCGGTCCCAAATCTCCATCGAGACCTAGCCGATCTTGTACTCATTACTTTCCTCATATAGCTTCCTATGAGTATGAATAATGTCCTTGTACCTGACCTTGGCCCTTTTCTCCCACTCAGTGTACACTCACGATGTGATAAAAGGATCCCAAGCCCATTGTTTCTGAAACGACAAGATCAATCAATCAGTATTTGTATAACAAAGTAAGTCAATCAAAAGTCAATCAAAAAAGTAATGAAGTACATATCCTTACTTGAAAATGTGTTCAATAGAAATCGATCGTTTGCCTACTTATGTGCCTCCAAGCCCATCCATTAGGATCTTGGTAGGCCTCAAACGTCCTACGGAGGGATGTGGATATTTGGCTTTCACAGTCTGTGGCAAACCTTCATAAACAAACAAGTTCTACTTAGTGTACGTAGTGCATATAACAATTACAACGTAATAAATAATAATACGTACGCAGTGCCATCAGGCATCCATGGTAGGGGTGGTAGTGCATGCTGCGGTGTAGGGGCAGAATCATCGCGCGGCGACCCCTGCACTGTGTCACTCTCTAGTGTCCTAACGTGATGTGGCGAAGCACACGTGACGACACCGTAGAGGGAGTGACGACCCCCTCTGTCCTCCTAAACTCTGACCTCAAAAAATGAACCTCTAAACCCGGAATAGGTTGGGAATACGTTAGGGCAAGAGGTTCATTTTGATTAGGCTGACATCGAGTGGCTGTTGGTTGAGGGTCTGAACGCGTACAATGCTGTACTGGACGCGATTCGGGGTCATACGGTTGACCGGTTCACGGGTCAATCCGTTGTCCTTGACTGTTTCTCATTCTAGTTTTAGAGGAAATAATCGCACAGCTACGTGACCTAGCTGGAGATTTGTTAGTGTTAGAAGAAACGGTTTATGATGTCGATGAAAATGAAGACACCGACGAAGATCTTGTATTATCTAACGATGATGATGTCGATGACAATTATGCAACCTAATAAATTTATTTTTTATCCAATATTGTTTTAGTCGTATTTGTTATTAAGTACATTTTTTTTAATAGTTTGTAACGATTTTCATTTTTAGTAAATATTAATATTAATTTAAAACAGTATAATATTAGGTATTTTAATAAGTTTCATACAATAATAATAATATTAGTTATTTTAACTAAAATAATATTAATGTTAATATTTTTAATCAAAATTGAAAAACAAAATTATTTAATACTCCAATTAAATGAAAACAAAAGGCACATAAAATTTTAAATTTTAAATTCCCTACCAAGTTCTGACTGTAATTTGGTAGGAATTCAATCGAAATTTTGATTTTCAAAAATACCGGGAAAGTTGACTAACAGCACTGCAACCTTGGGAAGGTAAAACACACTTTTCAGTATACCGACTGAACTACAACTAAGTCATGGTCGGTATACTGCAAAAGTTTTATACATTCCGATCCCAAGGGCTTCTACAAAGTTACTGATCGCATTAACTGTGTTAGGTGAATCAGTAAAAAATCACACCGACTGATATCGAATGAGTATTTAGTCGGAAAATTTGGGCTTGGGAGACGTAGGTTATTGGGTCGAACGGGGAGGGTAATCTGAGTCGTAGGTTTTTAGGGCTTGCTTTGTTTTTTTTTTTGTCTCCATACTAGTTGTGGGGCGCCTGCTACGCACGCGGTCCCCCAAGTTACACTTTCGAAATTTTATAATGTCGTTTTATAAACTTTTATTGACATTAATACAAATGAAAAAATTGAAATGTCAATGTATTACAAAGGTATGGAAGATGCAAGGGTCCAAGATTTATGTCATAGTATGAAGCAACAACAAACTAAGAGATGAAAAAGCAGTAAAGGTTTTATATGTTCAGCTATAATCCGTAGATAGTTTGTTCAATAAACAACTAATTCAAATGTGTAAATGTTATTGTCAATCAGTGGCTTGTTCACTGGAAAAGTAAAGAAGTATACCTCTACTATATCCACCCGCAAAAAAAAAAAAAAAAAGTAATGAATATACCTCTAAACAAGAATAATAGTCTTTTTATTAAATTAATTTTAAGGGATAAAAATCCTAAAATTAAATTAATTAACCAAAGCCACAAATCATACGCAAAGTTACAAAATTTAGAAATCAAATTAGAAAATTAGCTCAAATTTATTGCTGGAACATGTCTTTCGTTTGAGAAAGAACGGATTATTACTTTGGATAAGCTTATGGTTGTGTTTAGACATTATCAACTTATAATGTGCCTACTCCATCATTAGCCATATTTCTAAATGATATGAATAGTGGATCACTAACATAATATACATAATCACAATATTGTATTTGCAATCCAAAACTTCCTTTGATCATATTAAATATCTTAGTTTTATGACCTCAATCAAAATTAAAGGTCAATAAACTTGTGAGCCAGTTACTTTTTATAGATAAACCATATAGCTGGTACCACAAAACTAAACCTACAATATTGCAACATTACATAAATGAAGTAGATGCATTTCAAGCAAATCATTGCAATGCGCCCACACACTACAAAAAAAAAAATGCAATTTTCCGACAACCCAAAACTGTCAGAATTTAGTCGGTATAGAGCTATACCGAGTAAATTCGAAATTTTATGGGTTAGTCCGCTCAGATTGGTCGGTAAATCATTTTAGTAGGAAAACTGTCGAAATTCTTTTTTTTTTGCGACCAACTGGGTGGTCGGAGATTTCCAACCAAATTTGGTCAGAAATTTGTCGGTAAGTAACATTTTAGAATTTAGCCCAAAATGACAAAAAAAAAAACGAATTTAAAAAATTTTCCGATCAATTTTTGCGACCATTTACCGACCACCCAGTTGGTTGCAAACAAAAAAAAAGAAGAAATTTTTTTTTTTTTTGTTGAATGGGATGCCACCTCAAAGCCACACAACACACCCACGTCACGCCTACGTGTCACACTCCTGCCAAATCAACAACAGCAACATCAATTCCACACACAAATGCCTTGGGTAGGAATTAAATGCAAGACCTCTAGGTTAGAATGTCAACACTCCAACCACTAAGCCATGAGTTACTTAGTGATATTCTTAACGATGTTACTATACTTATAATATAAAACTCCTACGACTTAATTTATTATTATTATTATTATTATTATTATTATTATTATTATTATTATTGCATTATTAGTCGTATTAGTGTGGTACCAATATATTATTAGTATGCAATTAGTCGTATCAATGTATTATTAGCTTTATTAATATTAGTGTATTATACTCGTTTAAGTTGTATCTCGTTTAAGTTGTATTAGTATATTATAGTTGTATCAGTATATTATTATTGATCGTATCGTATTGGTGCATTATTAGTCGTAGTAATGTATTATTAGTCGTCGTATAGTATTACTCTTATTAATATATTATTAGTCGTATTAATGTATTATTAGTCGTCGTATCGTATACTAATGTAATGTTAATATATTTTTAGTCCTATTATTAGTATTATTATTATTATTATTATTATTATTTTTTTATTATTATTTTTTTTTTGTCAAACGATTTTCTATTAACACTAAACAAACATATACAATAGGGTAATAATACCCAGATGAGGGTCACTCTACAATTGCATTAGTGTGAAAGAAGAGCCCACCTTCGAGGAAGGGTTTCTCGACCTCACTCTTCATGTGCACGGATGAACCTGGGATATCTCAAAAAAATATCGCCACAGGCAGCGGATTTACAAACAAAGCTACCTACTTATCTACCAAAAGGGTCCAAAAGAGTCCAAAGGGGCCATTACAAAAAGATCTAAGGTAGGTACAACTGTAAGAGCTTTAAGAGCCAAAAGGGACCAAGGGGTCCAAAGGAACAGCAGCACGCTTGCAACAAGGGGAGAACAACAATGCAAAAGATAACCATGACGCAACGACTTGGAACTCAGCACAGCCAAAAAGAAACAGACAGCAGCTCCATCAGCAGGTCAGCAGCAGGAATAAAAGCCAGCACATAGGAACCACCAGCAACAGCTCATAGGAGGGAATGGGACCAGCAGCAGCAGCAGATAAGCTCAGCAGCAACGTGAGACAGATCCGTAGTAGCTACCTGGCAGAATCAGCCTCAGAGTGGGCAGTTGAGACAGACCAGCAGCAACAGGGAAGATAGGCAGCAGCACCATTATGTACTAACAAGCAGCAGCACCATTATTATTATTATTATTATTATTATTGTTATTGTTATTGTTATTGTTATTGTTATTGTTATTGTTATTGTTATTGTTATTGTTATTGTTATCGTTATCGTTATCGTTATCGTTATCGTTATCGTTATCGTTATCGTTACTCATATTTGTACTTTATATTATTACTTTATTAGTTATTTAGTCGTATTGGTCGTATTAATGCATTATTAGTCGTACGTATTAGTGTTTTATTATTATAATATTAGTTTTATAAGTATATTACTACTCGTATTAGTAGATTATTAGTACTTTGTTAGTTATTTAGCCGTATTAGTTATTATTAGTCATATTAGTACTTTATTAGTTATTTAGTCGTCTTATTTATTATTAGTTGTATTAGTATATTGTTATTATTATTATTATTATTATTATTATTATTATTATTATTATTATTATTATTATTTTTTTTTGGCAAAGTAAGTATTATAAAATGCCAGAGAAAAAGATAGCCGAAGCTTACAAAAGGTCCAAGAGACTGAGAAGACTAACCAAGCCTAAGCTTCTAAGGGACATGCCCCTTGTCATTCGCTAGGTCGGGAAAGACAACTCCAAAAAGAGAACAATGCTCCTAGTCTATACAGAGATGATATATCCCACTACAGATTACATTGACGATACATTACAGACTATACAGTGCAAAAACTTAAATCTAATACATTTAATGCTCACAAAACACCCATCATGGAGAAAGACATACAGCAGCTTGATTACCACAGCAGGCCTCCATCTCACCAAATTTAGACGCTTAGCAAAAGCTTGGGCAAAAACTAAACATAATCCGCAGTTATGATCATACGCACTGCTTTGACAGCAGCTGCGATATTATTATTATTATTATTATTATTTTTTTTTTTTGGCAAAGTAAATTTTATAAAATGCCAGAAAATTAGCCGAAGCTTACAAAAAGTCCAAGAGACTGAGAAGACGACCCAAGCAAAGCTTCTGAGGGACAGGCCCCTCGTCATTCGCTAGTCTAGGAAGTCGACTCCAAAAAAGGAAAAAATTTTCCTAGAGACTAAAGTTGCTATGACAACAATTACAAATGGCTTTAGCCAAGCTTGACCAAGCAAATACAACACACTCCAAAAGTATTCCAGGATAAGCAATATAGCTCGAAACTAGACCAACAGCTATAAGAATGGCCAACCGCTTGGTTTGCAATAGTCCAGCATCATCATGGCTTTGCAAGTTCACAAAACAAACCAGTACAAGCTATGTAACCATAGCTCACAGTCCAAAACAAGAGCAACTTGCTCACACTGATCCTCAATACATCAGCAAACATTGGCTCACAATTTAGCAAATATAGTCAACACTGGTCAATCCACATGTTTTAGCATCACTTGAGGCATTGAAAACAGTACACTACCCAAGAAGCAGGAATACCATCCTACACTACCATACAGTTGAGTTCAACAAATACATAATAAATGGCCATACATGTATCAAGCTATTTACAACTTACAAGACCAATCTCAGGGGCACAATTGTTTGTCAAACCAACACCAAACAACTGCCAAGCCATCCCTTGACAACTATCACCCCAAGAAGACCGCACCAAGCACCTTAATTCATCTTGCTTACAAAAATCAGCAAGAAGGAACACTACCAGCAAAGCCAGTAATCAAAATACGCAGCATAGGTGACTAAGATAGGGTCACACACAAGCAATACCATCTCCTAATTGAAAAGGCGAAGGGGATTCGGTTACCCAGCAACAAAGGACTAGATACATAAGAAGCCAATTAAGGGGAGGGGGGAACCAATGAACCCACTTCACACTACCTCCGCCTATATTGAGGCTCCATGATTCAGAACCTAAGGGCTGGTCTCCCTCCTTAGACCTTCAATTCGGTGTTCAAATAAGCGAACACATTGGGCATACAGGCATCATCCAGAACATATAGCCTGTGGTTTATGACTCTTTCGGTAATGAAAGCATCCATGATTAGAAGAAGAAACAGCAAGGAGTAGTTAATTAATTCACTACCCCTCAAGAGACCCGACTGTGTAAACAGGGATGGAGCCTCATAGCAAAACCATCACAATTTTGCTCCAAAGAAAAGGAATAACAATGTTATCCTCAAATACTAAACCACAAAGTGGTTCATGAAAAAACCTAAATTAGGGCTTTGAATTGACCATTACACGGATGATTTCACCATTACAGGGTTAGTTTAGCACCAGATCAAGAGAAAGTTACCTCTCAGAGAGATTACCTACGCATCCTCTGATTTTCTCCATGAAGAGGCAGCAAGTCTGGAATTTAAGGCCATGTACCAGAGCCCAAGTTCCAAATACTCAAACCCAGAAATCCATCATCATTGACTTTAAGTCCTAATTCAATTAGGGTTTACATCACAACCAGCAAACGAGACGACCCTTCAACGTGGTGGAACCTTCGAAGGGTATCCCTCAATCTGCTGTGTTTGAATGGCGATTATTCCACCATAGAGGCCGTTTTCCCGACCTTCGACATACTAAAGACGATTCACCGGAGTCCATTTAAGCCAAGAAACAAAACCCCCAAATAAATGGACGAAATTTGGGGTAAAAGGGGTGAATTTGTGTTTAGGGTTTCAAATTTCGAAAGCTTGCCCAGCTTTCAAAAACGATTACACTTAGAGATGAACCCAACCATATAGCAAGCCCCCAAACACCCACTCTCGGTGGTCTGCCTCTCCTCCTGCCTGCCATGGCGGAGCAGACGGTGGTCGTTCGGCAGGGAGAGAGTTTAGAGAGAAGGAGGCGAGGGAAGCTGCTCAAAAATTGAATGCAGTATTATTATTATTATTATTATTATTATTATTATTATTATTATTATTATTATTATTATTATTATTATTATTATTATTATTAGTCGTTGTATATTATTAATATATTAATAATGCAAATTAAACTTTTTGAGTACCGACAAATTAAACTAGTAAGACAAAAAATAAATTATTAATGCAAAACTATTAATATAAGACAAAATTTTAATAAAATAACAAAATATGTTGTTGGCTTGAAATGAACATGAGACCTTTGGTTTGCAAACCATTGTGGTAACCACTACACCACAACATTTTTTGTATTCTCCACCTAAATTGTTTCAACTTATATCTATATTTGGTCAACCAAAAAAATAAAAAATAACATTAATTATCACCGACTAACTACCAACAACCTTTTGGTCGGAAAGTGGTCGGAAAATTTACCGACTAAAAGTTAGTCGGTAGTTTGTCGGTGATAATTAATGCTATTTTTTTTTATTAATTTTTCAATTTGAAAGTACGACAAAAAACACATTTAGTCGCAATTTCACATTTAGTCGCAATTTAGTCGGAATTTCCGACTAACATGGGTTAGTCGGAAAAGTAGTCGGACGTTTCCGACTAAAAGTGGGTAGTCGGTGGGTTTTGGTGGCAATTTTGCAATTTTTTTGTAGTGACAAGTCGAAAAACACTTCTGAATCTCACAATTAATTTGTATTTCAAATAACTACTTGTTATTTTCAACATGCTACATGATAGATTCAATCAATGCTTTTTCCATGTTCTCTTCTACACACCCTTACTGAAAATCCAGCTAAATGAAAAAACAACTAAAGAAGTGAGGAGCAAAGAATTTTAATATGATTGTTATTTCATCTTTTTCAGTTGCTTACTTCTTTTAAACCATCTAATCTCGTCACCTTCCATGTCCATCCCAGCTCTTCATTCCCTCCATTTTTTCTTTCTCCTTTCCTTTTTTTAATGTGAAAATTTTATGGAAAAATAGAGAAAACAAACATAATGAAAATAGTCATAATTTTGGATAGAATGTGCAACCTTCTAAGAATAATTGGTAACTCCATGAAAATTTGTCTGGCCCATTTTCATTCTTTATCAAAGTTGCTTACTCATTAGTCACCACTTACTAAACGAAGCAGCAACAACTCTAAACACACCAGAAAAGAACATAAAAAAATAGGGCATCACATGCACAAAAAATACTGTACGAAATTCCCTAAGACTTGCTAATGTAACCAAAAATGACTCATAAGTCATAACCACTTAGTTTGTAGTAAAGACATGTCTAAGTAGCACAATTATTGGCTTGTTTATAAATTGAGATAGAAAACTTGTATAATATATAAAACTTTCTAGTTAAAGCGGTGTATTGGATTATCCCACATAATTTAATCCATTTGTGATATCATTCAAGATTTCATCAGATATAGTACACATAAATGCATAATATAAGCTGATCGACAAATAAAATTATAATTTAATTTAAAAGCATAAGTGTATAAAAAAGAATTTAAGTATCTTCATAGATTTGTAAAGTAGTTTATTACGGATGTATATAATGCAAAACAAATTACAATCGGGAATTTGTTTTAAACCCCTTTGATGATGACAAAAATGAAATTACAATGATTATTACAATGCTAAAGAAAAGTGAAGATTAGTTTGTAACAACAATTGTTACCCGGAAACTTGATACAAGTTGTAGGCGTGTGCTCACTTTCCTTTTGTGATATTTCCCCCACAAAGGTACTTGGGTTTAGAGTGGAAATTCACAACGAGATACAAACAACTCCAATATACCCTTAGTACTTAGGGTATATAACGTAATAGCAATGTGTTTAAGAAATTATGAGCAATGGAAAGTACACACAAAAGTTAATTACTCTCTTGAGTGCACAAGACAAATGAGAAGAAAGCTTAAGAGATTTAGAAAAGGTGCCAGAAACACTATCACCCAAGGTCCTCTATTTATACTAAATAGAGGAGCCTTTAGCCATTATGCCCATAAAGATAATATTGATGATCAAACATCAATGCCATTATTCTAGGCATTCATGGGCATTATTATTCTTAATTCTCAATATTAAAACCAGAGATTATGAGCATTAGATTAAGAATCCAAGGCATTAAACACAAGGAAAACGGGAAGAAAAGCAACGGTCATCTTGAAACACTGACAGCCGAGTCGGCGATTGGTCCAAAGAGAGGACCGCCGACTCGGCTTTTGGTCACTGACCAAATCCAATATTTCCAGTAGCCTACATCCGACTCCGCTATGGCTACTTCAAGGGTGCCGCCGAGTCGGCTGTCAGCCAAACAAGGCTCCCCTTATTCTTTTCCTCGTCTTATCCTATAATGTCTATTAGGACCACTTAAATTAATACGTATATTGTCCCACTATTTAGAATAGCTTTAATTGATATATTACGGACTTATAAACTGTCCCACTACCTTAGTAGTACTTGGTGATAAAATATTCAGGATTATTATTTATTATACACTAAATGTTCAACAATCCTCCCCCATTTTGGGTATAATAAGCCTCTCATTTACCAAAACTCATAATACATTTCATGCATCAACGCTAATATCCCTACGGATTGAATTAACGCCTAGTAAAACACACTTAACAAGTGATCGAGCCAGAATTGATTTCCCTAAGGAATTGAATCAAATGACCCTTCCAACCACTTGAAGATGTAGTACACACAAAACAAATAACACAAAGTTATTAACTTGACACATTATAAGGCCGTGTCCGTATCTTATTCATAAGTTTATCATAGTCATTATGCCAATCTTGACTACTTGAAGCGGCCACACTTCAAACTTATATAGGTAGGTTCTCAGTACGTATAAAACATATCCCCGTGACGTGGATATAACACCAAGAGCTCTTCAACTCTTGATCTTGAGAACTTTCAAGACGACTACCTTATTCCATCACGGTACAAAGCAACAATGGGTCATATACGAGTTGCTTTAACAAAAACCAAGAGGACTTTACCACATTGAATTCAGACACGATGTTACTCATGCGTGAATTGGGCTTTCCCAAATGATTTTACTGACATAAACCGATCTCAACTGAGGCTTTCTCAATTGAGTCTCTATTCATGGCTTTCGTAAACGAATCAGCCACATTGAACTTAGTATTCACATAGTCAAAAGTTATGACCCCGTTAATGATAAGTCCTTGCACTAGGCTATGCCTAAGAGCAGTATGACGAGACTTACCATTATAGACTTGACTATACGCTCTACCTAAAGCCGTCATGCAATCCGCATGGATTGCCACCGGTGAAATTGGCTTAGGTAGCAAAGGTATCTCAAACATGAGATTCCTCAACCACTCTGCTTCACTAGCTGCTGAAGCAAGAGCGATAAACTCAGCTGACATTGTAGAGTCTGCTATACATGTTTGTTTCTTAGATGACCAAGAAATGGCACCTCCCCCATAAACAAGCACCCATCCACTAGTTGAAGAGTTATCCTATTCATTAGTGATCCAACTAGCGTCAGAATAACCTTCTAGAATAGGAGGTTCTCCGCTATACGCAATACCATAATCCTTGGTACGCAACAAGTATCTTAATACTCTCCTTATCGCCATCCAATGATGGGGACCTGGGTTACTATAGTAAATCTACTAAGTTTACCCACCGCAAATGCTATGTCAGGCCTTGTACTAGTCATAGCATACATCAAAGATCCTATGACCTTTGAATACTCCAATTGTGAAATTGGTTGACCGGTATGTTTAGCAAATTTCATACCCGGTTCCATGGGAGTAGAGACCGGCGCTTTATCAAGCATATTAAACCGCTTAATTATCTTCTCAACATAGTGAGCCTGACTTAACTTAATACGGTTCCCTTGCCTTATGATCTTAATACCTAAGATCACATCAGCCTCCCCCATATCCTTTATCTGAAAGGATCTAGACAAAAAATCTTTTGTCTCTTGAGCTTGTGCTTTACAAGTACCAGAGATAAGCATGTCATCAACGTATAGGCAAATGATAACGCCATTACCATGGTTATCAAACTTGCTATATACACACTTATCGGCTTGATTCAACTTGAATCCAAAGGACAAAATAGTTTCATCAAATTTTTGATGCCACTGCTTAGGTGCTTGTTTAAGTCCATATAAGGACTTCACAAGTTTACACACCTTTTGCTCTTGTCCTTTCAAAATAAACCCTTCGGGTTGTTTCATATACACTTCCTCATCTAGTTCCCCATATAGAAATGCGGTTTTAACATCCATTTGATGTATTTCTAGATGATAGACCGTAGCTAACGCTATCAATAACCAAATAGTGGTTATTCTTGCAACCGGTGCATATGTATCGAAATGATCGATACCGTGCTTTTGTCTAAAGCCTTGAGCCACTAAATGGGCTTTGAATTTATCAATAGTACCGTCGATTTTCATTTTCTTTCTGAAAATCCACTTGCAACCGATTGGTTTACAAGTCGGAGGAAGATCCACTAACACCCAAGTGTTATTTCCCATGATGGATTGCATCTCATCATCGATAGCTTCTTTCCAATAAGCGCTATCATGTGATGCTATAGCATTGCTATAAGTCAATGGGTCACCTTCCACATTATATAAATATGGAACACTAGAAGATACTTCACTTCTATCACCTTCAACCAAGTATACTTGGAAATCCGGTCCAAAGCTTTTCGCTTTCCGTTGTCTCTTACTCCGTTTAGGAATAGGATCAACTAAATCAAGTTCATCTATTTGTTGACTTTCATCAACATCTAGAGGTGAACTTTGTTGACTATCATCAACACTTTTATTGGTACAACTTTGTAGATTTCTTTGTCTACTCAATGATGAAAATCTATTTTCATCAAATATCGCATCTCTTGACTCTATAATCGAATGAATCGATATATAGTCATTTTGTTCTATAACATAGAACCTATAGGTTTTGCTATGAATAGCATAGCCTATAAAGATGCACTCAAGCCCACGTTCACCGAGCTTCTTTTTCTTGTTGCCGGGCACTCTTACAATGGCCCTACAACCCCAAACCTTAAGATAGCTTAAGTTTGGTTTCTTTTTGTACCAAACTTCATAAGGAGTTTTCTTATTCGTTCTCATTGGAACTCAGTTTAGAATGTGACAAGCCGTCAACATTGCTTCACCCCAAAATCCATCACTCAAACCTGAGTAGGATAACATGGAATTAACCATCTCTTGTAGAGTACGGTTTTTCCTCTCCGCCACACCATTGGATTGTGGTGCATAACCGGCGGTTGTTTCATAAATTATACCCATTGAATTAAAATAAATCGGATCATAATATTCACCTCCTTTATCGGTTCTTAACCTTTTAAGTTTACTTCCAATTTGTAATTCTACTTCATTTTTTTAAATCTTAAAATGGTCAAGAGCATCATCTTTTGTATGAAAAAGGTATACATAATAAAACTTTGAGAAATCATCAATAAAAGTTATGACATACTTTTTATTTCCCAAAGACGGTGTACTATGAAAATCACAAAGATCACTATGAATAACTCCAAAATTTCGGTTTTTCTTTCAACACTTTTAAAGGGTGTTCTAGTGATCTTATTTAGCATGCACGTTTTGCAATTCTTAGATATTTTAATGCACATTGGAATTAAATCTTGTTTAGACATAAACGAAACTTTATCAAAATTTACATGTCCTAGTCTAACATGCCACAAATAATGCAAATCATCATTTTCATTCATGGTTGAAACATTACAAATAGCATTTTTATTTAAATCTAACGACAACTTAAATAAACTATTACAAAGATAAGCCCTACCAATAAACAAATTATTCTTAGAGATAATACACCTATCGGCTTCAAACACTAGTTTGTAGCCCAACCGATTCAAAATAGGACCCGAGACTAAGTTTCTACCTATTTCGGGTGTGTAATACACATCTCTTAAGACTAAAAGATTCCCCGAAGTAAACAACAATTCAACTTGTCCTTTTCCTTGGACCTTGATAGGTGCATTATTGTTCCCCATGTAGAGATGCTCCCCATCAACAACCTTGTTAAAGGTTTTGAACCATTGCGTAGAGTTACAAACATGTCTCGAAGCCCCCGAATCGATCCACCAAGCCAAAGAATCATCCTGCAAACCACTAATATTAGTATTCATAGTTGAAAAACTCATATAAGAATTTTCTTTAGAAATTGCAAGATTACCTTGAGTGGATGGTCCCTTGCTTGTAGAAGCTTGACCACTCCCCTTGGCTTTCTTTTGCTTGTTCTTTAAAACAAAGCAATTCTTCCTTCGGTGCCCGGGTTTGCCGCACTCCCAACATACCTTTTCGGTATTGGGAATAGTAGCTTTCCCCTTTGAAGAGTCATTCCTCTTCCTCTTATCTCCGGGACGGGATTGTAGTTTCCCTTCCCCAACCATATTGATTGTTGGAACATTAGGATTATCATCCTTCCGGTTCTCATGAACCCAAATGCTAGACTCAACAATTATATGTTGCCCAAGATCGGAGAGTGTAATCTCCTCTCTTTTATGCTTAAGAGCATGTCTAACATCCCTCCAAGAAGGAGGCAATTTGTCTATTATGCTTGAAACCAAAAACACTTCATCAATTTCAATTTTATGCAATTTTAAGTTAGCATGCATTCTTTACAACTCATGAAATTGATCTATAATAGGGCGTTCTTCAACCATTTTGTAAGAATTAAAATTACTTACTAGAAATTTCTTGGAGCTAGCATCCTCCGCCATGTATTTGTTTTCCAAGGCATCCCACAACTCCTTTGCGGATTCATGGTATTGGTAGATGTCAAAAAAGGCATCTTGCATGCCATTGAGAATATGACCCCGGCAAATGAAGTCGTCGTTGTCCCATTTGGACCGTTTCCGGTTTTGTTCAAGGACCTCCGTCTCCGGATCATCCTCTTTAGGAGCATCCGGCTTCGGTGAGCTTATCACATAAGCCACACTTAGAGTGGTGAGCATGAACATCATTTTCTTTTGCCAACGCCTAAAGTCGACGCCGACAAACTTTTCAAGCTTAGCAAAGTTTGATGTAAAATCCTTCATGAAGGCCATCGGTGAAGAATATCACAAAAGATTATTACGAATGTATATAATGCAAAACAAATTACAATCGGGAATTTGTTTTAAACCCCTTTGATGATGACAAAAATGAAATTACAATGTTTATTACAATGCTAAAGAAAAGTGAAGATTAGTTTGTAACAACAATTGTTACCCGGAAACTTGATACAAGTTGTAGGCGTGTGCGCACTTTCCTTTTGTGATATTTCCCCCACAAAGGTACTTGGGTTTAGAGTGGAAATTCACAACGAGATACAAACAACTCCAATATACCCTTAGTACTTAGGGTATATAACGTAATAGCAATGTGTTTAAGAAATTATGAGCAATGGAAAGTACACACAAAAGTTAATTACTGTCTTGAGTGCACAAGACAAATGAGAAGAAAGCTTAAGAGATTTAGAAAAGGTGCCAGAAACACTATCACCCAAGGTCCTCTATTTATACTAAATAGAGGAGCCTTTAGCCATTATGCCCATAAAGATCATATTGATGATCAAACATCAATGCCATTATTCTAGGCATTGATGGGCATGATTATTCTTAACTCTCAATATTAAAACCAGAGATTATGAGCATTAGATTAAGAATCCAAGGCATTAAACACAAGGAAAACGGAAAGAAAAGCAACGGTCATCTTGAAACACTGACAGCCGAGTCGGCGATTGGTCCAAAGAGAGGACCGCCGACTCGGCTTTTGGTCACTGACCAAATCCAATATTTCCAGTAGCCTACAGCCGACTCGGCTGTGGCTACTTCAAGGGTGCCGTCGAGTCGGCTGTCAGCCAAACAAGGCTCCCCTTATTCTTTTCCTCGTCTTATCCTATAATGTCTATTTGGACCACGTAAATTAATACGTATATTGTCCCACTATTTAGAATAGCTTTAATTGATATATTACGGACTTATAAACTGTCCCACTACCTTAGTAGTACTTGGTGATAAAATATTCAGGATTATTATTTATTATACACTAAATGTTCAACATAGTTGGCACAAACACTATAATAAAACTGCAAAAATAGAACTGGAAATGAAGTTTTAGAAGTGTGAAAGATTCTATGAAGTTTTAGTTTAATATATTATTTATTAAATAATTAATTCTGTTAATTATTTAACTATACTACTACGTGACCCATACTCAACTTTAGTTTATTACTCTTCTACTGGCCTTAAGATTTACTTCTTTTAGACTTTAATAGAGTTTCTACTTTTACTATCTACATTCGATATTTTTAACCCTCAAGGCACTCAAGCAGTCGACTTCAAAGTTCGAACAAGTAGCCGACTCCACCGTCTATATTCAATATTCATGTAATTTTAGTATTTTGAGACTTAATACATATTTAGAGTATTTTAGATAATGTATTATATTTTATTTAATTTGTTCTTATAAAAATTTTGACTTCGATTTCTAGTGCATTTACGAATCTATACTTGGATGAAAAGCAAATTTGAAAATGCAACATACCCAGAAATGGCATCTACTAAAAAAACCCAAAAATGGCGTCAACTAAATTAGGGTTCAACTAAATTAGTGTTCATGTTAATAAGAAAAAACAATAAAAGTCAGCCTTTATGTTACTTGAATTGAATGGCATGATCCATTCTAAAATAAAATGGAAGAGAAAAATGAAAGAGAAAATGAGAGACAACAGTGCTAAGAAAATGAGGTAAGAAGAAATGAAAAAAGATGAAAGAAAGCGGAAAATGAGAAAATGAGAAAGAAACGGGTAATGAAGACGAATGAACAACATAATTTGCAAACGTTGAGCAATCTGATTTCTTTCCAGTTACACGTGGCAAGAGTTGATTAATTACTATTCATTAGATCAAAAATGAATAATTTAATTTTTTGCTTGTTTTTTATAGTTAATAGATAAAAGATTTGTTAGGGAAAAATATCAAAATCCATTTTTTGTGGGTTTTCTCCTTTTCTCTCGTCTATCCACACTTATATATCCATGTTTAAATATGTGAGACAAGCTATTTTGTAATTAGGCACACTTGTTGCATTTAGGCATGCTTATTAAGTGTGACAATGCAACCATACTTTAAAAGCGTGGCTAAATACTAATTAGGCACTCTAAATAAGTGTGGTTAACTTTCAAGTTAAAAATATATAACAAAAGTAGGCATTCTAAATAAGTGAGGCTAAATATTATTTAGAAAAAATACCTTCAAATCAGCCACAATTAATAAGTGAGGCTAATGACAATTAAAAAACGGCAACCCACATATCATCCACACTAAATAAGTGTGGCTACTAAAATTAAAAAATTAAAAATAAGTAGCTCAAATTTGCGGGCTTGGTGTTTCGTCTTCTTCATCAACATGTTCTCTGAACTAAATTGCCATATCAACCCTAACCATTGCTGTAAGTCGTAATTTTCTGACTTGGATTCATTCTCCATCTACAGGTTTGTATTCTCAGATTCTTCATTAGTAATTTTCTCTTTCACATTCTCATATCAACCCTAAATTGTCATTCTCTACAATTTTATAATTTTGTAATTTTCTACAATTTTCAAAATTCTCCAAAGTACAGTACTCCATACTCCACTTCTGTTTCACATTCTCCTTCTTGTAATTTTGTAATTTTATACAATTTTGATTTTGTAATTTTCTCTTTCATTAGTAATTTTTGACATTCTCTGATTTTCTACAATTTTGACATTCTACAATTTTGATTTTGGTTCTACAATTTTGACATTCTAAAATTTGCTTTCTACAAATTAGTAATGGGGACTTTCATTTTTAACATTCATTTGCGTTCTACAGTGTTTGAATCTTCATTATTTTTCTATAGTGTTTGACATTCATTTGCGTTCTGCAGTCTTTGACTTTCATTAGTAACTTTTGACATTCATTTGCGTTCTACAATTTTTTATGGGGACTCTGATTTTCTACAATTTTGACATTCTACAATTTTTGACGTTCTACAATTTTAACATTCATTTTCGATGTTCTTGAATCTTCATTTGCGTTCTACAATTTTGTTATTTTCCATACTCAAGTATTCTCTAATTCTTCATTATTTTTCTCTTTCCTTTGCTGCAGGTTGATTTTGGTTCTTGCTTATCAATTTTCAGGTTTGATTTTCAGACTTGATTATTTTTGTTTATGAATTTGATACTTCTCACCCATGATTTTTACTTATTAATGTTGAGATTTAATTTTCAGATTTTATTGTCTGTGTTAACGTATGATTTTCATATTTGATTTTTCATTTTTTGATTTGATAATTCTCAACCATGATTTGTCACATGATAATTCTAACCAAATGTCGATTCAGTGTTTGAATTTGGTTTATTTGTACTGTTATTCATGCTTCATCTTGGACTAATATAATTTTGGTGTATTTGTACTCTTATTTAAATTATGATTTGTATTTGTTAAAAATTGTAAACTACTTTCTGCTAAATGCATTGTTCAAACATTATGTGCTGGATTGTTCATACACAAATACTTAGAGATATTGAGTTTGTAAAGCAATTGTTCTACCCATTCACAATTCAAAGATAATGTGAATTTAAATCAAGTATTTAAATTACTGTATTAGTCTAAAATGTCATGAATTTTCATTTGGTTTTGTTAGTGCCTCATTTTATTCTTAAGAATCATTAAACAAATTATAAACGAGTTTTTTTAATCTATTTGAGTTACCAAAATGTTAACTTCTAGGTTATAGCTACTTAAAGACAATGGATAAAAGTTGGATTTATATGCGTCGGACCTCCGATGGATACATAAAGGGAGTAGAGTCATTTCTTGATTTTGCTTTTGCGCACTCTTTGGATCCAAAGGGGATAATATGTCCTTGTACTAAATGTCAAGTTGGAAAAAAATGCATGGTTTAGTAGAGAAATTGTTACTCGTCATTTAATGTTCAATGCATTTATGCGCAGCTACATGCCAAAGATTGGGTATATCACGGGGAAACAATTTACATGCCAACATCTTCTAATCTCAATTCTTCTAGAACTAGCTTGACCAATATCGATGGTGAGATTGTTGGTGCTGTTGATACTAGAACATTATTGAATGATATATTTGAGACTATTGGACAAGAATGTGCCGAGAATAACAATCTTGGTCATGATTTTGAAATGGTAGATCTGATAGAGGGCGAAGACGAATGATAATGATAATCGTTTTTAATATAACGATGGAATGGGTGAGAGAGAACATCATGAGGATGCTGGATATACAAGAGTCAAAGAATTTGCTGACGAAGTACTATATCCAGGATCAAGTTATTCGAAACTTTCTTTTATTTTGCACCTATTTCATTTGAAATCCATGCATGGTTGGTCTAACAAGTCGTTTGATATGTTATTGACTTTATTAGTAACGGTCTTCCCTAATATCATCCTGTTTCCGTCATCATGGAATAATTGTAAACAACTGAATAAGGATGTGGGATCTCAATATGAAAAAATCCATTGTTGTCCAAATGATTGCATTTTATATTGGGATGGAAGAGAAAACCAAGATGAGTGTGACAAGTGTCAAACCTCACGATGGAAGGATAAAGATAGAAAATTACCAAATAAAGTCTTACGTTATTTCGCTCTCATACTAAGGCTACGTAGAATGTATAAGTCATCAAGAATAGCTGAAGATATGATTTGGCACCACTAGGATAGAGTTAAGGATGAAATTCTTAGGCATCCAACTGATGGTAAAGCTTGGAAAGATTTTGATAATAGATACCCTGATTTTGCGTGTGACCCTCATAATGTTAGATTAGGGCTTGCAAGTGATGGATTTAGTCCTTTTCGTGTCATGAGCAGCAAACATAGTACTTGGCCAGTGTTATTGATTCCTTTTAATTTACCCCCTTGGCTTTGCATGAAACAATCATTGATCATAGTATCAATGATAATTCTTGGGGAAAAAGCTCCTGGTAATGATATTGATGTGTACTTGCAACCACTTATGAAGGAATTGTTACAGTTGTGGGAAGGGGTTGATGCTTTTGATGCTTACAACAAGACAACCTTTAAGTTAAGGGTAGCTCTTCATTCCACCATCAATGACTTTCCAGCATATGCAAACTTGTCTGGTTGGAGTACAAAGGGTCAATATGCGTGTCCATCATGTGCTGACCAGACACATTCTTTATGTTTAGAAAATGGACATAAATTTTTAAAATTTGGAGTACACTTGAGGGCACTCACCTAATTTTTAATATTTGTAGTTAGCAAAGACTGATTTCAAAACCTAACCTCAAAAAGCGTTGACATGTGTATCTTACCAATTGAGCTAAACATTATTATAGATTATCTTAGTACTGATTAATTATATCTATAATAAAAAAAGCATGCTTCATTAATAGGACTAGTGAGACGCGAATTGTAGTTAATTAATATATATATCATACGTTAACCGGTCTTTTTTTTTTTGAAAATTAGGAATATATTAATAACAGGGAGAAAGATAAAACACCACACTGTGACTTGGAACCCCAAATCAGCCGGCATAAAAAAACCCCGTAGGGAAAAAAGCCATTGAAAGTGGGAGACCAAGAAACAGGCCACCCAAAACAGCATAGGGGTGGGCTATGCTAAAACGATTCCTATATTAAAATACCATTACAGTTTGGTCCGAGCACCTAACACCTAGCACCTAACACTTAACACACCAGGAAGAGTTTAAACTAACACCTAGTAGGGCAAAAGAAGCCTCTAAAACCACCATGGGTACCACAAACACACCACGACACCGTATTTGCACCCGCGCACCGAAAAATACCAACAAGTACACCACGGCCATCGAAGCCATCGAAACTTAACACCCACCAATCAGTCAAAACTTGACACCCACTAATCAAACAAACTTAACAAATCACCAATCAACGAAAAAATCTAACATTGCACCCACCACAATTAGTCATATCTTAACACCCACCAATCAACGAAGAAACCTAATACCACATACCATCATCATATCACCACTCAAAAAAGATCACCACCATCACCAAGATTCAACAAAAACCCATAATACCAAAGCACAAAAACCCACAACATCATAACTGACCCGCAACAACACACACAGACTTCTCCAATCTTCGAACTAAGGCCCGCATTAGAAGGAAAAGAACCTTACTCATTTGTGAAAAGACCCGCACCACCACGGTATTACCGAACACCATCAGACCCAACAAAACTAGAACACCTAAGCAACACCATGGAGAAACTTCAGACCACCGCCAAAAGGAGACCCATCACCATCAGGACCACCACCAAGAGGATACCCACAACCGGCATCTTCTACAACCTACCAAAAAACCGGCAACAACCACAACCCGCCTGAGAATCACCAAAAGATCAAATACGCAAAGAACACCGAAGAGAAATCACCTCCACTAAGAAATGTCCAACGCCATAAACACCACAGACAGCCTTCAAAACAACCGAACACCAGGAAAAGCGAGAAGAAAACCAGGAAAAACGAGAAGAAGACGTCATAAACACCGGGACCCGAACAATCACCACCGAACACCAGCGGCCCTACAACCTAGCACCTACTCCAACCCCCGAGAAGCCCACAACCACGCCAGATAAAGACAAGACAGAAATGTTAGATAAAAAACCTCACCCAAAAACACCGGTTCACCACCACACCCGGTCTTGACCCAAACCCAGAACAAAACAACTTCGACCCAAACAAAGAACCCAGAAAGCTCAAAAAGGGGGAAAACAGAACTGAACCTTTCGAAAACACCATTAAAAAACACCATCTCATCCTATCACCGCCACACCCGACTCAAAGACCAAAGGAAGAAAATACCAGCAGCACCCTGAAACTTAAAACGCCTGAGAACCAATATATACATTTCAAACTTAATAATTTAATTATAAAAGTATATGCCAACGTTGTAATTGAAAATTTTTTATCTAAAATATTATATTATTATTTTTAATAGATCATTAGTTTAGATATTTTTGAAAATTTTTTAATGAATTATTTTTATAGTGTTTGAGCTCTCACTAAAACCGAATTCTGGATCCGCCACTATTGCCAAGTAATACTTATCGCTGGTATTAATCTCTGATACCTTTGCGGCTGCAACCGGTGGTGTAGACTTCCAGCAAAAGTGTCCTGTTTTGTTGGAAGGAGAGTGAGGAAAGGAAGGCCGAATGTGTTTTGTTCTATGTGCTTTTGCTATAAAATTGGCCTTGTGTTTGATTGTTTTGTGAAGTTGGGTGAATTTCCCAACTCCAGTCAAGTCATACATCAAAAGAATATTCTGCGATTAGGGCACTTTTGTTGGTGTTTAACTCTTCAAGTTGCAACAAAATATCGGTGAACTAGGAACACCGTATTTTCATTTTAATTTCAAGTAAGTTATTTGGGTAAAAGATGAAACCCAATAAGGTGAGCCACTTATAGGTTGCCGGAAAACAACATCAATTTTGCTACCATAAAGAATATAATGATTCCTAAAAATAGGTTTTGGATAGTAAATACAGATTTTGGTATTAGTTATGAGAAGAAACAATAGCTCCTATCTACACAAGATTAATTAGTATCTAAACAAAGTAATTTACAGGAACAATTGCACAACCAATTTTATTTCCTACCACTAGTGGAAAAAAAGCTATTGGCTGCGGCTAATTGATTGCGGCTAATTGGTTGCGGTTTAAAGGTGTACGTAGCCAATAGACAAAATTAAAAAAAAAAACACAATGGCTGCGGTTAGGGAGGAAGTCCGCAGCCAATAGTCCAAAACTAAAAAAAAAAAAAAAAAACTACAATGGTTGTGGTTTGTTAGAATGTCCGCAGCCAATAGAGTAAAACAACATCAAAGGCTGCGGTTGTGCTTGTTGTCCGCAGCCAATAATCTTTTCCACCCAAACTAAAACGACTATTTTTGTCCTAAACACTTTCCACTTCTCATTGTCATCTCAAAAATTAGAAACCCGCCATACTGTTTCATTCTCAAAACCCACGAAAAACCTATAGCTTCTTCTTCCTTGCTTTCCTCTCCTTACGAAAAAAACCACGAAAAACCCATAATTTTCTTCCTTGTTGTACTGCTGCTTGTTGTTCTTGCTGTACTATTGCTTGCTATTCTTCATTTTCATCTTGCTCTTCTTCATTTCACGAAAACTTCTTGTTCCTTGCTATACTGCTGCTTGCTGTTCTTCACGAAAACTTCTTGCTCTTCTTCTTGTTCATCTTCATCTTTAAAACCCACGAAAAAGTTGAAGGTAATTTTGGGTTCTTTAATTTTTTTTTGTTTTCTTTTTGTTTATGTTTTTTTGCACGAAATAGGGTTAATTATATGCTTAATTTTGTTTTTCTTGTTTAATTGTAGGTCACATTCTAGCTATTGTTCATCAAGATACACAAGGTAATTTCTTTTTGATAATAATTTTCATTGTTTTTCAAATTTTAAGGCTTAAATGATTTTTGTTTATTATTTATAGTTTAAATGTGAGTTTATTTAAAATGTATGGTTTGTTTGAAAATTTAAGGGGTAAATGATTTCTGTTTATTATTTAAAATTTTATTTGTTGAATTATGTTGAATTATAATTTGAATGTTATTCATTTAATTTGTATTATTGGACATAGTTTGAAACTTTGATAATTTGATTTGTTTTTTGATTTAGTTGATGTTATAATTTGATTTGGTTTATTATGTATGTAGTTTAATTATGTATGTAGTTTACTTATGTATGAATAATCAGAATAGTTTAATTATGTACTTAGTTGGTGAATTTAATTAAAATATATATAATTTTTTGAACAGTTTTCAATACTAAGAAATTTAAAATATGGTAAATTTGGGTTATCTGGGTTAAGTATATATATATATATATATATATATATATAATCTATATATATATATATCTATCTATATATATAGTATATGAGGTATATATATATAAATATATATATATATATATATATATTATATATATCTATATATTCATTATATATCTATAATATATATATATATAATATATATATATATATATATATAATAATATATAATTATATATATTATAATATATATATATATATATTATATATATATATATTATAATATCTATATATATATATATATATATATATATATATATATATATATATATATATATATATATATATATATATATATATATATATATATATATATATATATAATGTGTATTATTTTTGTTTTGTATTAAATAATCACACTTAGGATGACAAATGATCGTTCTTGGATGTATGGAAGCATTGAATCGTCAAAATTTATTGATGTCGTATTGGGATTTTGTAGTGTTGCGGTTTGAACATCAAGTTAGGACGGGGGGAGTTTGTTTTTATTGCCCATGTGTCAATTGTGTCAATGTATCAAAGGTAGATAGTTTTTATATCCTTAGGGAGCACATACTTCGACGTGGGGTTAGGCCTCAATATCATGTTTGGGTTTGGCATGGTGAGGAGGGAGTTTACAAGGAAAATAGTGTTGTTGAGGATGTCAATAATGTGGCCGATGTTAATGAGGATGTAGTGGATGAAGAGAATGTTAACGAGGATGTGGATCGTGTTGATAAGATGATGGAGAGAGTCGAGGATGAGTTAGGAAAACGTCGTCGTGTATTTTACTTGTTGACAGAGGCTTCTCAAAAGCCTTTGTATCCTAGATGTACAAAGTTCACCAAACTTACAACAATTTTGACAATTTTCAACATTAAGTCAATGTTCAATAGGAGTTACACTTGTTTCACAATGTTATTAGAAGCGTTAGGTGAGATGCTTCCTAAGCGAAATGAACTTCCAAAGTTGACATACTATGCCAAAAAGTTAATTTGTCGTTTCGGGTTAGAGTACCAGAAGATTCATGCGTGTCCGAATGATTGTGTATTGCATCAGAATGAAAACAAGAACTTAGAAGAGTGTCCTAGGTGTGGGTTATCGCGCTACAAGTGTAAAGGGGCTCGGGATGCTAAAGGGCCCCCGGCTAAGGTATTGTGGTGTCTTCCAATAATACCTAGATTCCAGGGTTTGTTTTCTATAAAGAAAGATGCGTTAAATTTGAGGTGGCATACAGATAGGGTGAAGAAAGATTACTTGCTCACATATGCATCCGATTCTCCGGAGTGGAAGAGTATTGATAGGTTGCACAAGACTTTTGGGGATGAAGTTTGTAATTTAAGGCTCGGACTGTGCACGGATGGAATGAACCCATTTGACAATCTTAGTTCTCAACATAGTACTTGGCCAGTACTTTTAGTGATCTATAATTTGCCACCTTGGTTGTGTATGAAGCGTAAGTACATTATGCTTTCCCTTCTTATCTCGGGTTCTAAGCAACCTGGCAATGACATAGATGTATATCTTGCACCTCTAGTTGAGGATTTAGGAAAGATGTGGGATGAAAGAGTTTCCGTGTTTGATGCATATGCTAATGAGGAGTTCACCTTGCGTGCAATGCTTTTATGCACCGTTAACGATTTTCCGGCATATGGAAACTTATCAGGGTATAAGAACAAAGGGAAGAAAGCGTGCCTAATATGTATCGATGACATGGAATCCACGTGGATTCCTCAGTGCAAACATGTATTCATGAACCATTGAAAGTTCCCCCCACGAGATAACCAATACCATAAGAAGAAGAAGATGTTCAACGGGGAGGTTGAGGACCATGTAGCTCGTCGACCGTTGACCGGTTATGAGGTTTACGAACAGGTTAAGGGGGGTTGAGACTGTATTTGGTAAGATAGGTTAGGAATTGTCATGACGTTATGTATATAGAGAAAAATGTATGCAACGCCATACTCGGTAAGACAAAGGATAATAAGGCTGTGCGAGATTATTTTGAATGTAAGGGTATTCGTCTGGAGTTGTGGGCACAGGTTAAGGTGAGTAAGAAAAAAGAAAGAGCTGATGAAGTTGGTGGTAGTAGCAAGGGAAATGTCGGTAAGAAGAAGATGAGTAGTGAAAAAGTTTATTTGCTTCCATCTTGCTACACATTGTCCGAAGCAGAGAAGCGGGACTTTTGTGAGTCTTTGTATGGCATTAAGGTTCCGTCTGGGTACTCATCCACTACAAAAAATGTTGTCTCTACCCACGCTTAAAAATGCATTTAGGCACGCTTATATGTGAGGCTGATGCATTTAGCCACGCTTAATTAAGCGTGCTTCCAGCTTGTGTGGGTATTATTTAGGCACGCTTAATAAGCGTGGCTAAATGCACCTGTTTGCCACGCTTATAAGCGTGGATGATATTAGCTTTTGCCACACTTATAAGTAATGCAATATTTTCTCGATTAATAAGCGTGGCTAAACACTTCAATACTCTATATTAGTTCTTTATGTTTTCTACACAAAATAAGCGTGGCTAAACGTGTTATATATTATTTATTTATTTATTTATTTATTATTATTATTATTATTATTATTATTATTATTATTATTATTATTATTATTATTATTACTAATAATAATAATAATATATTATTATTATTATTTTTTGCCCAATAAGTTTTCTATTAATCAGAAAATACAAAACAATAATGTACTATATAGTAAAAGCTTGAAATTGTCAAAACTAATGCATCATTAGTATAAGCCTTTTGCTTGTATTCGACAAAAACTTATGTACTCGACAAAAATACATAAAAGTTAAAACTTGATGTAGGCATTGTTTTGATGTAACAAAAGCATCATGAAGACGGGCACACAATGTGGACTAAAAAGTAATATGTGTGTTGCTCATGACACGAAAAGGAATTATCATTGATACTATGATCGATAATTGTTTCATACAAAGCCAAGGGGGTAGGTTAAAAGGAATTATCATTGATACTATGATCGATGATTGTTTCATACTATGTGTGCTGCTCATGACACGAAAAGGATTAAATCCATCACTTGCAAGCCCTAACCTAACATTTCGAGGTTCACATGCAAAATCAGGGTATCGCTCATCAAAATCTTTCCAAGCTTTACCATCTGCCGGATGCCTAAGAATTCCATCCTTAACTCTATCCTTATGGTGCCAAATCATATCCTCAGCTATTCTAGATGACTTGGACATTCTACGTAGCCTTGGTATGAGAGGGAAATAACGTAAGACTTTATTTGGTAATTTTCTATCCTTATCCTTCCATCGTGAGGTTTGACACTTGTCACACTCATCTTGATTTTCTCTTCCATCCCAATACAAAATACAATCATTAGGACAACAATGGATTTTTTCATATTGAAATCCCAAATCCTTATTCAACTGCTTACAATTGTTCCATGATGAAGGAAATGGTATGATATTAGGGAATACGGTTACTAACAATGTCAGTAACATATCAAATGACTTATTAGACCAACCATACATGGATTTCAAATGAAAAAGGTGTAAAATGAAAGACAATTTCGAATAACTTGACCCCGGATATAGTACTTCATCAGCTAGTTCTTTGACCCTTCTATATCCAGCATCCTTATAAGAATCATCATCAATATCAGTGTCTTCCCCTTCTATAGGATCTCCCATATCAAAATCATTACTCACATCATCATACTCGACATTTTCTTGTCCTACATTCTCAAAAATATCATTCAATAATTCTGTAGTATCAACATGATTGGCAAACTCATGATGTACATTGATCGTGCTAGTTTTAGATGATTTAAGATCAGAAGATGTTGGCATGTGAATTGTTTCTCCGTGATAAACCCAATATTTATAACTACGCATAAATCCATTAAACATTAGATGATGTGTAACGACATCTCTACTAAACCAAGCATTCTTCCCAACTTGGCATTTAGTACATGGACAAATAATCACATTAGGATCTAAAGTGTTCGCAAATGCAAAATCAAGAAATGACTTTATTCCCTCTATATATTGAGAAGAGGTCCTATTCATAGTAATCCAACTTTTATCCATTGTCTTTGATTAGTCGTAACCTAGAAGTTCATAAAATTATTATCATGTTGTCAAATTAAAACAAAGCATAATATTACAAGCTACTTATGCATAGCTACTTATGCTCATAAAAGTGAAACAAACACAATATATACAAGTTTGGTAAATCCTCTTATTTCTTCCAGTTATAATTTAATATGCATAGCTACTTAATTATAATGTGGTCTTACTTAGCTTGACTACTAGCCTTTAGGATGCATAATCTTCACCTATTACCAACAGTGCAACTCTAATTAGGGGTTGTGTTGTGTCATTATTGTTGCCCAGCAACAATAGCTTCACAATGGTAGTTCTAAGGTGTGCAACAAGTTTAGTTTAAAGGCTTTAACCATACACGCATCACATATATACTAAGATTCCAACTAATTAAAATAAAAATGAATTGCATATTTTTAATGGATTCACATACTAAGATTGCAACTTGTAACATTACCCGGCGAATGATAAGCAAAACAGAGACTTGTAATATTACCCAACTAATCAAAGTAAGACAAGTATTCAGTCCACACTATATAATGCAGAGAGCTGAGTTGTATTGTATCTAATACACATTCAAAGACAAGTATTCAGTCCACACTATATAATGCACAAATCCTTGTATGAAAGTGTCTTATTGTAAAACGCACCTCACCTCATACATGGTAAATAGCCCCAATATACAATTTATTAGCATATGGACTTTTTTTGTCACCAATAATTGATCTTTCACGCTCTAAACGATAAATTATACACAATTAAAATAAAAATTTGAGCAAGAATATAACACAACTAAAATTAAACAGTGTGCTTGCCAATTTTGGCCAAACTATAAGATAATTACAATCTGCAAAAGAAATCTCATCACATACACAACAAATCCCATTAAATCCTTCTCCTAATCAATAAATCAGCCACAGATCAGAATTCACGTTTCAATCATGATTCATATACCCTAATTTACGATAGATCTTTCTTAATTGAAAACCAATTATGAAACATAATTCAGAATTAGCAACAAAACTCAAAAGATAGTATAATTAATTGAAAAAAAAGCAACTTAATGGGCAATCGTATGGGAATGGGTATGGGTATGCAAGGAATAATTAACAACATAATAATTCTAAAATTTAAGATAAAAAATACTTCATTTCAATAATTAACAACATAATTAACAGAAGAAACCATGTTAAAACTTATCAAAATAATTCTGAAATTAACAACATAATAATTCTTCATTTCAATAATTAACTACAACACCCTTTGTTTTTCATCACAATACTTCATTTCAATAATTAACAACATAATAATTATGAAATTTAAGATAAAAAAAAAAAGAATAAACCATTCTGAAATTTCAGAATTTCGAAACTGAACAAAACTATGGAACACGACGAAGAGAAGACGAAGATAGAAAAAAAAATTCTGAAATTTAAGATAAAAAAAGAAAAAACCATGTTTAGACTTACTTGAAAGAACACGAAGAGAGAACAGGATCGCTTGAAAGAACACGAAGTGAGCACAGGATCGCTTGAAAGAACATAGAAGACCGAAATTTAGGGTTTTTTAGAGTACTTATAGGGCAAAAGAATAAAACGTATAGTTTGCAGCAGGCGTCATTCGAAGAAGGTGAACGGTTGTAGCGCGGGTCTGATTAGTTTTTAGTTTTTGAATTTTTTTTTTGAATTTTCGTTTTTTTAATTTGATAGTCTTAGTCACGCTTAATAAGCGTGCTTGATATTAAATATTGTTAGTCACGCTTACAAGTGCTACTACGGCTGCCACGCTTAATAAGCGTGCCTAACTAAAATAAGACAATTACACTTAATTAAGCGAGGCTAATTAAGTGTAGCTATAGACAAGTTTTTTAGTAGTGATCCAACATGAAGAGATTTGTGACCCTAAATGGTGAATTGAAGTTGGGAAGTATGAAATCTCACGATTGCCATGTAATGATGCAAGTGTTCTTACCGATTGCACTACGTGGAATATTGCCAAAACATGTGAGATATGCTATTACCGAGCGCTGTTCGTTCTTCAACACAATTTGTAGTAAAGTTCTTGATCCCTTTAAACTTGATGCTCTTCAAGTCTACGTGATTGTAACTTTATGCAAGTTTGAGATGTATTTTCCACCTTCTTTCTTTGACATAATGGTTCATGTTATTATTTATCTTGCTCGTGAAATCAAGCATTTGGGTCTAGTTTTTTTAAGGTGGTGTTATCCTTTTGAGAGACACATGGGTGTTATACAAAACAAAGTGAGGAATTCAGCACAACCAGAGGGGGGTATGATTCAAGGCACTATAAGCGATGAGATTGATAACTTTATAGCGGAGTATATGGCTATGGCAAAGCCTACTATACTTCCCATCTCTCGACATTAAGGAAGACTTGAGGGAAAAGGAACAATTGGCTCCAAAACAATCACACCTTCTCGGGATAGTCTTTTACAAGCACACATCTATGTGTTGCATCATATTTGAGAAGTTCATCCGTTTTTGAATGAGCATTTTGATATATTGCGCACAAAATATCCGTCTAAAGGTGATAGGGCATTGATGCAGTTGCATAACAAGACGTTTATTGATTGATTTCATAATCCCGTAATATGTGAAGAACTAAAGGGTGTATCTGAAATTGTTAAGTGGTTAGCTTTTGGTCCTCGTGATGATGTCAACAAATATGAGGGTTACGATGTCAATGGGTTCACATTTTAGACTAAGGATCAAGATAAGAAGTCATCATATCTGCAGAATAGTGGGGTTTCTATTTTGTCGTCATCTACATTTTACGCGAGTGCCAAGGATCAATCGCCGGTTGATGCTAAATCGATATACTACGGGCGGGTACATGAAATATGGGAGCTTGATTATTGTATTTTCACTATGGGTCTTTTCAAATGCAAGTGGGTGGATAACAATCGACGATGCGTTAAAAATGACGACCCTTGTGGATTCATTCTTGTAGACTTGGATCGCTTACGTGATGGTGAGGAGTCATTCATACTAGCCACACAAGCCAACCATGTATTTTACATTGAAGACCCTTCCGATAAAAAATGGTCTAGAGTGTTAGCGGGAAAAAGAAGTATCCTTGGTATAGGTGATGTTGAGGATGAGGAAGAATATAATACTTGTGAAGACTCCCCACCCTTTATCAATCCAAAATCGGTGAATGAAGATGATGAAGATGTTGGTTATATGCGTATAGATCACACGGAAGGAATACATTTGAATTAATTAATTCACAAGGTATGAATTATTTAAGGTTTTGAAATATTTTTGTCACTTTTACGCGTAAACTAACTTAACCTTGGTTTGTTATGCACGAAACTAGGCACACAACACTATTTGGTATACATTATTGTGTTGAAGTAGTTAGAATCGAAAATAATTGTCATAAGCTTTAAATTAAGTGTTAAGTTGCATTTTTAACGGTTTTGAACAATTTTTGTCACTTTCGCGCATAAAATAGCTTAAACTTGGTTTGTTATGCATGAAACGTGGCACACAACACTATTTGGTATATATTATTGTGTTGAAGTGGTTAGAATCGAAAATAATTGTCATATGCTTGAAATTAAGTGTTAAGTTGCGTTTTGAACGGTTTTGACCGATTTTTGGCAACTTCTCGCGTAAAATAGCTTAAACTTGGTTTGTTATGGACGAAACATGACACCCAACACTATTTGGTATATATTATTGTGTTGAAGTTCTTAGAATCGAAAATAATTGTCATATGCTTGAAATTAAGTGTTAAGTTGCGTTTTTAATGGTTTTGAACGATTTTTGGCACTTTCGCTTGTAAAATAGCTTCAACTTGGTTTGTTATGCACGAAAATTGGCACACAACTCTACTTGGAATATATTATTGTGTTTAAGTAGTTAGTGTCTAAAATAATTGTCATATGCTTTAAATTAAGTGTTAAGTTGCGATTTTAACGGTTTTGAACGATATTTGGCACTTTCGCGCGTAAAAAAGCTTAAACTTGGTTTGTTATGCACGAAACTTGGCACACAACTTTATTTGGTATATATTATTGTTGAAGTTATAAGAATCGAAAATAATTGTCATATGCTTGAAATTAAGTGTTAAGTTGCGTTTTTAACGTTTTTGAACGATTTTTGGCACTTTCGCTTGTAAAATAGCTTAAAGTTGGTTTTTTATGCACGAAACTTGGCAAACAACATTATTTGGTATATATTATTGTGTAAGTTCCATTTATAACGGTTTTTAACGATTTTTGGTGCTTTCACGCGTAAAATAACTTAAACTTGGTTTCTTATGCACGAAACTTGGCCCACAACACTATTTGGTATATATTATTGTGTTGAAATTGTTAGAATCGAAAATAATTGACATATATTAGAAATTAAGTGTTAAGTTACATTTTTAGCCTTTCTTATAAGTGAGACTAAAATTCTAGAATTTTAGTCTCACTTAATAGGTGTGCCTCAATGTATAAAGTGTGCCTAATTACCAAATATTTGGCCACACATAAATAAGCATGGCTACATAAGTGTAGGTATTTGCAACTTTTTTTGTAGTGACAAAAATTAAATGTTGCATGCATCTACGCTTAAAAATGTATTTAGATACACTTAAATGTGATGCTGTACAACTTAGCCACGCTTAATTAAGCGTAGCCTCTGCTTGTGTTACTAAATTTTCAGGCACGCTTATTAAGCGTGGCTAAAAGGTTTAATAAGCGTGGTTGGTTGCTCCTTCAGCCACACTTATAGGTGTTGAAAACTTTCCTCACTTGACAAGTGTGGCTGCATGATTTCATGGGCTATTGTTTGCCTTTTTGTTTGCCACACAAATAAGAGTGGCTAATAAGTAATTTAACTAATTATAACGGTACTTATTATTATTATTATTATTATTATTATTATTATTATTA
Organism: Amaranthus palmeri; assembly: GCA_019776075.1. Taxonomy (NCBI): domain Eukaryota; kingdom Viridiplantae; phylum Streptophyta; class Magnoliopsida; order Caryophyllales; family Amaranthaceae; genus Amaranthus; species Amaranthus palmeri. The sequence goes on from JAAKBH010000842.1 coordinate 81,979, forward strand.
TTATTATTATTATTATTATTATTATTATTATTATTAATATTATTATTATTATTATTATTTATTTTTGACAAATAATTTTTTTCATTCATGATTCACCATAAAAAAACATAAAACACCAATACAGCAAGTCAGCAACCATCAATACAGCCCATCAGATTTTATTCAATCTATATAATGTAAGCTATAAAGTTACACAAAAATGCAGTAAGCAACACAAAAGCAGAGGCAGCAGGCCAGTTCCAGCAGCTGCAACTTTTGAAGCTTCAGTAGCCATCAATACAGCCCAACAGATTTGAAGAACCAAACCGAACAATAAGATCAGCAGCATCCTAATCCAGCAAACTCGGAATGACCATTTAACAAAATGATAAGCCAGCCTCTCAGAATGAGCAGCAGTCCAGCATTATCATTTAAATGGCAGCCTGCACAGCATCAGCATGTCACTGATCCAACAGCAGAGCAGCAGACTTAAGCCAACAACATGTCACTAACCAAGTCCTATGAAATTTATCACAGCTTAATCGGACAATACAACACATAAATAAGCACCACAATGCAATACATGTTCATGTCTAAACTGAAGTCATCCCATGAAAATTATCACCAAGCAATACAGGCATACAGCACATAAATCAACATTGCAAAAGTTTGTTCATGTTCATGTTCACTAAACAACAGTTTGTAGATTTTCATGTTCATGTTCAGAGAAAAATCATTCATCCAACACATAAACCAAGCAATACACCAAGCAATACAACACATAACCCAACACATCCACCAATCGTTACAAAAAGACAACACCAAACGCATCAAGTCTCAACAAAATTCGAAAATTGACACTAAAGTCACAATCAAAGTAGAAATAGAACAAGATACCCCATTCAAGATAAAGAGCAAGAAGCATCACAATAGGAACAGAACAAGGCAACTAGCTCCACATTTAGAGCAAGTCAGTAGAAACAAAATCAAAAACAGATAACAAAATATTCAAAAATGAAGAATTTCAACAAAAATTTAAAAAATGTATACATGATGTTTATATTAAAATAAAAGTAGTCGTTTCAGATTCAAACTTTCAAGTTATACAAAAAAACGTAGACTTAAGATACATGGAAAAGAGCACAAATTTGAACAATAACAAAAAAAGAATCAATCAAAGTTATTTCTATATGTATCAAACAAAGTCAAAGACTTCACTTAAGTAATACTCCATTAGAATGTAAGTTGGGCCAGAGAAAGAGTTTATGCAAATGTAAGTTGGCGCAACGAATCTAATTTACCAAGAGAAGGACTAAAATAGCACTAAGATTTATATTAGCCAACATGAAAACAGAAACCTTTGCATCAATAGAACTCATCAGTAGAAAAATACATGTGAAACAAGTGCAATCTAGAGTAGAAAAATAGCAAATCAAATCTAGAGTAGAAGGGCAATTAGTTTAGACGGTAAAAAACAACAGAAGAGAACAAAACCTAATGGAATGATTGATTTTAGAAATAAGACATAAAATTGTACATATAAGTACTAAACAAGAAGAAATTGATCCTCCTGAACCCAAAATCTTGACAAAACCCCGAAATTGCAAGTATTCAATGTCAATCTCTACTGCAATAGAACATTTATTTATTTTCATACTTCATCCAAAATCAAAAATTAACCTAATTCATTAACAATTTACCCAATTTAATTAAATTACAACAAAAGGAAAATAATACCACTATTTACTCATAAACTAGACGGCGTGGACGCGTGGTTGTGGTGATGATTCTGACTGCGCTCGGTGATGGCTTAAGTGTGGACATGAAGTGATTTAGTGGTGGTGGCTTGCGCAAAAGGGGATGCATTTTGGCGTAGTTGATGGGTGAAGTGAAACGTTATAGTGGGGCCGAAATATAGGGTTTACTGTAAGTTAGACAAGAGGTGGTTGTAGTGGGTCGGGAAGGTGAGCCGTTTTGTGGGTGATGGCGCGAGTGGCAGTTGAGGGTGGGGACGTAGATGGGTAGTGATGCCTTGTGGCAGTCGAGCCGTGGGGTGGTTGTGATTGATGATGATTTGATGAGGATTATTACGATGTATATAATTACAATACAAATTACAACTCGGGAATTTGTATAAACCCCTTTGTTTGATGACAAAAATAAACTTACAAGATGATTATAATGTAACAAGTAAAGTGAAGATAATTGTGTAACGATGAACGTTACCCGGAAACTTCATACAAACCGAAGGGGTGTGCTCACTATCCTTTTGTGATATTTCCCCCACAAAGGTACTTGGGTTGTTGTTTGGAAATTCACAACGAGATACAATCGATTACAACACAACCTTAGTACTTAGGTTGTATTATGAAATAACAATGTGTTTGAGGAATTATAAGTTGTGGAAATGCACTAACAAAAGTTAATTACTCTTTTGTATGCAAAGAACCAATGAGAATTACTTAGAAAATCAGAAGAGAGTAAGAAAAGGTGTATCCCAACTCTATGCCAAGACCTCTATTTATATAGAGGAAGAGCCTCTTCAAATCCATCACCATTATGATCATAATCAAGATTATGATATCAATGACAATTAATCTTGTCATTTATGTGCTTAATCACACCATTATACTCAGAAATTAAGAGTATAACGATCATATTCTAAGCATTAAACACAAAGCAAAACGGGAAGAAAGCAACGGTCACATGAAAAGGCTGACCGCCGAGTCGGCGACGAGCCCCTGGGAGGGAGCGCCGACTCGGCGCTAACTCACTGACCAAAACCCATTCTTCCAGTAGCCTAGCGCCGAGTCGGCGACGAGGCTACATGAAGGAGCGCAGACTCGGCGCCAACCTTCTGACCAAACCATGTCTTTCCAGTGACCTCGCGCCGAGTCGGCGACGAGGCCACATGAAGGTGCGCCAACTCGGCGCCGACCCTCTGACTTGGTCCACTTGTTTTCTTGTGTTCTATTTTGGACCACGTAAATTAATACGTATATTGTCCCACTATTTATAATAGCTTTAATCGATATATTACGGACTTATAAACTGTCCCACTACCTTAGTAGTACTTGGTGATTAAATATTCAGGATTATTATATTATTATACACTAAATGTTCAACAATCCTCCCCCATTTTGGATATAATAAGCCTCTCATTTACAAAAACTCATAATACATTTCATGCATCAACGCTAATATCCCTACGGATTGAATTAGCGCCTAGTACAACACACTTAACAAGTGATCGAGCCAGAATTGATTTCCATAAGGAATTGAATCAAATGACCCTTCCAACCACTTGAAGATGTAGTACACACAAAACAAATAACACAAAGTTATTAACTTGACACATTATAAGGCCGTGTCCGTATCTTATTCATAAGTTTATCATAGTCATTATGCCAATCTTGACTACTTGAAGCGGCCACACTTCAAACTTATATAGGTAGGTTCCCATTACGTATAAAACATATCCCCGTGACGTGGATATAACACCAAGAGCTCTTCAACTCTTGATCTTGAGAACTTTCAAGACGACTACCTTATTTCATCACGGTACAAAGCAACGATGGGTCATGCACGAGTTGCTTTAACAAAATCCAAGAGGACTTTACCACATTGAATTCAGACACGATGTTACTCATGCGTGAATTGGGCTTTCCCAAATGATTTTACTGACATAAACCGATCTCAATTGAGGCTTTCTCAATTGAGTCTCTATTCATGGCTTTCGTAAACGAATCCGCCACATTGAACTTAGTGTTCACATAGTCAAAAGTTATGACCCCGTTAATGATAAGTCCTTGCACAAGGCTATGCCTTAGAGCAATATGATGAGACTTACCATTATATACTTGACTATAAGCTCTACCTAAAGCCGTCATGCAATCCGCATGAATCGCCACCGGTGAAATTGGCTTAGGTAACAAAGGTATCTCAAACATGAGATTCCTCAACCACTCAGCTTCACTAGCTGCTGAAGCAAGAGCGATAAACTCAGCTGACATCGTAGAGTCCGCTATAAATGTTTGTTTCTTAGAAGACCAAGAAATGGCACCTCCCCCATAAACAAACACCCATCCACTAGTAGAAGAGTTATCCTCTTCATTAGTGATCCAACTAGCGTCAGAATAACCTTCTAGAATAGGAGGTTCTCCGCTATACGTAATACCAAAATCTTTGGTACGTAACAAGTATCTTAATACTCTTCTTATCGCCATCCAATGATGGGGACTTGGGTTACTAGTAAATCTACTAAGTTTACCCACCGCAAATGCTATGTCAGGCCTTGTACTAGTCATAGCATACATCAAAGATCCTATGACCTTTGAATATTCCAATTGTGAAATTGGTTGACCGGTATGTTTTGCAAACTTCATACCCGGTTCCATGGGAGTAGAGACCGGCGCTTTATCAAGCATATTAAACCGCTTAAGTATTTTCTCAACATAGTGAGCCTGATTTAGCTTAATACGGTTCCCTTGCCTTATGATCTTAATGCCTAAGATCACATCAGCCTCCCCCATATCCTTCATCTGAAAGGATCTAGACAAAAAGTCTTTTGTCTCTTGGACTTGTGCTTTACAAGTTCCAAAGATAAGCATATCATCGACGTATAGGCAAATGATAACGCCATTGCCATGGCTATCAAACTTGCTATACACACACTTATCAGCTTGATTCAACTTGAATCCAAAGGACAAAATAGTTTCATCAAATTTTTGATGCCACTGTTTAGGTGCTTGTTTAAGTCCATATAAAGACTTGACAAGTTTACACACCTTTTGTTCTTGTCCTTTCAAAACAAACCCTTCGGGTTGTGTCATATATACTTCCTCATCTAATTCCCCATATAGAAATGCGGTTTTAACATCCATTTGATGTATTTCTAGATGATACACCGTAGCTAACGCTACCAATAACCGAATAGTGGTTATTCTTGCAACCGGTGCATATGTATCGAAATGATCGATACCGTGCTTTTGTCTAAAGCCTTGAGCCACTAAACGGGCTTTGAATTTATCAATAGTACCGTCGATTTTCATTTTCTTTCTGAAAATCCACTTACAACCGATTGGTTTACAAGTCGGAGGAAGATCCACTAACACCCAAGTGTTATTTCCCATGATGGATTGCATCTCATCATCGATAGCTTCTTTCCAAAAGGCGCTATCATGTGATGCCATAGCATCGCTATAAGTCAATGGGTCACCTTCCACATTATATAAATATGGAACGCTAGAAGATACTTCACTTCTATCACCTTCAACCAAATATACTTGGAAATCCGGTCCAAAGCTCTTCGCTTTCCGTTGTCTCTTACTCCGTTTAGGAATAGGATCAACTAAATCAAGTTCATCTATTTGTTGACTTTCATCAACATCTAGAATTGAACTTTGTTGACTATCATCAACACTTTCATTGGTACAACTTTGTAGATTTCTTTGTCTATTCAATGATGAAAATCTATTTTCATCAAAAATGGCATCTCTTGACTCTATAATCGAATGAATCGATATATAGTCATTTTGTTCTATAACATAGAACCTATAGGTTTTGCTATGAATAGCATAGCGTATAAAGATGCACTCAAGCCCACGTTCACCGAGCTTCTTTTTCTTGTTGCCGGGCACTCTTACAATGGCCCTACAACCCCAAACCTTAAGATAACTTAAGTTTGGTTTCTTTTTGTACCAAAGTTCATAAGGAGTTTCCTTATTCGTTCTCATTGGAACTCGGTTAAGAATGTGACAAGCCGTCAACATTGCTTCACCCCAAAATCCATCACTCAAACCCGAGTAGGATAACATGGAATTAACCATCTCTTGTAGAGTACGGTTTTTCCTCTCTGCCACACCATTAGATTGTGGTGCATAATCGGCGGTTGTTTCATGAATTATACCCATTGAATTAAAGTAAAGCGGATCATAATATTCACCTCCTTTATCGGTTCTTAACCTTTTAAGTTTACTACCAATTTGTATTTCTACTTCTTGTTTGTAAATCTTAAAATGTTCAAGAGCCTCATCTTTTGAATGCAAAAGATAAATTAAACATAACAAAACTTTGAGAAATCATCAATAAAAGTTATGACATACTTTTTGTTTCCCAAAGATGGTGTACTATGAAAATCACAAAGATCACTATGGATTAACTCCAAAATTTCAGTTTTTCTTTCAACACTTTTAAACGGTGTTCTAGTGATCTTAGTTAACATGCACGTTTTGCAATTTTTAGACATTTTATTGCACATAGGTATGAGTTCATGTTTAGACATAAAAGAAATTTTATCAAAATTTACATGTCCTAATCTAACATGCCACAAGTAGTGCAAATCATCATTGTTATTATCAACCAAAACATTACATATAGAATTTTTATTCATGTCTAAAGAAAGTTTAAATAAACTATTACAAAGATAAGCCCTACCAATAAACAAATTATTCTTAGAGATAATGCACCTATCGGCTTCAAACACTAGTTTGTAGCCTAATCGATTCAAAATAGGACCCGAGACTAAATTTCTACCTATTTCGGGTGTGAAATACACATCTCTTAAAACTAAAAGATTCCCCAAAGTAAACAATAATTCAATTTGTCCTTTGCCTTAGACCTTGATAGGTGCATTGTTTCCCATGTAGAGATGCTCCCCATCAACAACCTTGTTAAAGGTTTTGAACCATTGCGTAGAATTGCATACATGTCTCGATGCCCCCGAATCGATCCACCAAGCCAAGGTATCATCCTTGTGTGGGTGGTCCCTTGCTTGTAGAAGCTTGACCATTCCCCTTGGCTTTCTTTTGCTTGTTCTTTAGAACGAAGCAATTCTTCCTTCGGTGCCCGGGCTTTCCACATTCCCAACATACCTTTTCGGCATTGGGATTAGTAGCTTTCCCCTTTGAAGAGTCATTCCTCTTCCTTTTATCTCCGGGACGGGATTGTGGTTTCCCTTCCCCAACCATGTTAATTGTTGGTACATTAGGATTATCATCCTTCCGGTTCTCATGAACCCGGATGCTAGACTCGACAATAATATGTTGTCCAAGATCGGAGAGTGTAATCTCCTCTCTTTTATGCTTTAAAGCATGTCTAACATCCCTTCATGAAGGAGGCAATTTGTCTATTATGCTAGATACCAAAAACACTTCATCAATTTCAATTTTATGTAGTTTTAGGTTAGCATGCATTCTTTGCAACTCATGAAATTGATCAATTATAGGGCGATCTTCTACCATTTTGTACGAATTGAAATTACTTACTAGGAATTTCTTGGAGCTAGCATCCTCCGCCATGTACTTATTTTCAAGAGCATCCCACAATTCTTTTGCGAACTCATGGTATTGGTAGATATCAAACAATGCATCTTGCATTCCATTGAGGATGTGTCCTCGGCAAATGAAATCATCATTTTCCCACTTAGACCTTTTCCGATTTTGTTCAAGGATCTCCGTTTCCGGAATCACCGTTTCCGGATCATCCGACTTAACAACGTCCGGTTTGGGTGAGCTTATAACATAAGCCACATTCAAAGTAGTGAGCATAAACATCATCTTCTTTTGCCAACGCCTAAAATCGACGCCGACAAATTTCTCTAACTTAGCAAAGTTAGAAGTGAAGTCTTTCATGGTTGCCATCGATGAATAATATCACAAAAGATTATTATGATGTATATAATTACAATACAAATTACAACTCGGGAATTTGTATAAACCCCTTTGTTTGATGACAAAAATAAATTTACAAGATGATTATAATGTAACAAGTAAAGTGAAGATAATTGTGTAACGATGAACGTTACCCGGAAACTTGATACAAACCGAAGGCGTGTGCTCACTATCCTTTTGTGATATTTCCCCCACAAAGGTACTTGGGTTGTTGTTTGGAAATTCACAATGAGATACAATCGATTACAACACAACCTTAGTACTTAGGTTGTATTATGAAATAACAATGTGTTTGAGGAATTATAAGTTGTGGAAATGCACTAACAAAAGTTAATTACTCTTTTGTATGCAAAGAACAAATGAGAATTACTTAGAAAATCAGAAGAGAGTAAGAAAAGGTGTATCCCAACTCTATGCCAAGACCTCTATTTATATAGAGGAAGAGCCTCTTCAAATCCATCACCATTATGATCATAAGCAAGATTATGATATCAATGACAATTAATCTTGTCATTTATGTGCTTAATCACACCATTATACTCAGAAATTAAGAGTATAACGATCATATTCTAAGCATTAAACACAAAGCAAAACGGGAAGAAAGCAACGGTCACATGAAAAGGCTGACCGCCGAGTCGGCGACGAGCCCCTGGGAGGGAGCGCCGACTCGGCGCTAACTCACTGACCAAAACCCATTCTTCCAGTAGCCTAGCGCTGAGTCGGCGACGAGGCTACATGAAGGAGCGCCGACTCGGCGCCAACCTTCTGACCAAACCATGTCTTTCCAGTGACCTCGCGCCGAGTCAGCGACGAGGCCACATGAAGGTGCGCCGACTCGGCGCCGACCCTCTGACTTGGTCCACTTGTTTTCTTGTGTTCTATTTTGGACCACGTAAATTAATACGTATATTGTCCCACTATTTATAATAGCTTTAATCGATATATTACGGACTTATAAACTGTCCCACTACCTTAGTAGTACTTGGGGATTAAATATTCAGGATTATTATATTATTATACACTAAATGTTCAACAAGGATGAGGGAGTCGTAGTGTTCAATCTATCTATAATCTATAAAAACTACTTAAAAAGAAACAATCTTGACACGTGTTAGACTGTAAGCAAAAATTTTTCCGCCAATTCTTCAAAGCTAATATGGTAAAAAATGGAACCATATCTTTCTTGTTTTCATGACAAAAGTGGATAAATACGTCTATATAACTCTTAATTAATTATTCATTTCTTATTTAAGCAATGTAACTTGTTTCTAAAAAAAAAGATTTTCCAATTTTTGAAAAACACAAAATAAATATCTTATCTCTATAAATTATTTAATAATTAAATATAATATTTTATTAGTTAATAAACTTATAATATTTAAAGAAAATATCTCAAATTCTTTGAGTCAACACTAAAATAATTATTACTATTACAATAACATCCAAATCTTTACATAAAAGTTTTTTCAGCCTTTGAAATAACTTCAATATAATGAAAATTAAAGAAATAATGCAGCTCATGACTAATAATAATAATAATAGTATAAAAAATAATAATATTAAAGGAGTAATGTTTAACACATTACCCAATAACCTTCATATATAAAAATTTTTTAAAAATAAATAATCTTACAAATTTTTTATACAAGTATGTAATTAAATCAAGGAAAAATTATAGGAATCTACCTAATCCATACACCTTTTTTTAAAAATCTACTTTATATAAATTTTTTTGCAAAAAGTACCTTATATTATACAATTCTTTGCAAAACACTACCTTTAACTGATTTTCGTCAGTTGACTGTTAACATTAATATTGACCTGCACAAAAAACTACCTTATATAATATAATTATTTGCAAAACACTACCTTATATATAATACAATTTTTTTCAAAACACTAACTTATATAATACAATTCTGTGCAAGTCAACGTTAATGTTAACAGTCAACTGACGAAAATCAGTAAAAGATAGTGTTTTGCAAAGAATTGTATTATATAAGGTTGTTTTTTGCAAAAAAAATTTATATAAGGTAGTTTTTTAAAAAAGGTATATAGATTAGATAGTTATAATTTTTCCTTAAATCAAAAATATTTGTTCAATCTTAGTGCGAAGCACGGGTATCTATCTAGTTGATTAATATTAGTGAAAGGATTTGAAGGACTTGTTCTTTTTAGTGGAGAGTGAAAGTGGCTGAATAGATCACTTTTCATACTTTCAATTCAATTTTAGCCACGCAACTTTAGCCACTCTTACAAGTGTAGCTGAATAGATTATATTTTTTATTTTAATTCACCTTTAGCCACGCTTATAAGTGTAGCTGAATTTATTACATTTTTACATAATATAATTGTTATTTAGTCACACTTATAAGTGATGTTATTATTCTCACGCTTAATAAGCAAACCTAAATGCACGAAGTGTGTCAAATAGCAAAATAGTCAGCCACACTTAATTAAGCATGGCTAATTAAGTGTAGGTATATGCCATATTTTTTGTAGTGAACGATTTTTTGTCACTTTCACACTTAAAATAGCTTAAACTAGGTTTGTTATGCAAGAAACTTGGCACACAATATCATTTGGTATATATTATTGTGTTGAAGTGGTGAGAATCGAGAATAATTGTCATATGCTTTAAATTAAGTGTTAAGTTGCGGTTTTAACGATTTTGAAGCGTTTTTGGCATTTTCGCTTGTAAAATAGCTTAAAGTTGGTTTGTTATGCACGAAAATTGGCGCACAACACTATTTGGTATATATTATTTTGTTGAAGGTTTTAGAATCGAAAATAATTGTCATATGCTTTAAATTAAGTGTTAAGTTGCGTTTTTAACGGTATTGAATGATTTTTGGCACTTTCGCTTGTAAAATAGTTTTAACTTTGTTATGCACGAAACATGGAACACAACACTATTTGGTATATATTATTGTGTTGAAGTTCTTAGAATCAAAAATAATTGTCATATGCTTGAAATTAAGTGTTAAGTTGCGTTTTTAACGGTTTTTGAAGGATATTGTCATTTTCGCGCATAAAATAGCTTAAACTTGGTTTTTTATGCATGAAACTTGATACACAACACTATTTGGTATATATTATTGTGTGGTAGTGGTTCGAATCGAAAAT
>JAAKBH010000843.1:0-92605 GCA_019776075.1 Amaranthus palmeri
AAAAACCCTAGGAGAAACAGAAAGCCCAGAACCCGGAGCAGCAAAAATAGTACACACCAGAGAGAAACGAGCGCCACCCCCACAAAAAATAAAACCACGCCATTTTAGACAAGGAGACTGAAAGTCGAACCCCATAAAAGCACCAAAGAACCCATCAGATCTAAAAGCTTGATGACCTTACAACTCAGCAATAACGCAAACCCCAACCGACTTAACCAGACACCGCAAAAGAACCAAAAACCATTAACACCACCAGCCCCCACACACCAACAAGTCCCATCTACCAGTAAGTACCCAGAAGAGAACGCAAGGGGGAACCTAAACGCCTAGCATTCCCCGGTAAACCCTAGCACACCATCGAAGAATATGAAACAGCCACACCTTAAAAATGACCACCAGAACATGAAAATACACAAAAACTAAAAAAGGACCGTAAAAAGAACGAGGAAAACAAAGACCGCCGCCGATACCCCCAAAGAATCTAAAACAAAACCCCAAAAAACGGTACCATGGCTGCCAACAAAAAGGAAAGGCAAAAAAAGGACAGAAAATACCCAAAAACCATCCAACAAGACAGCCACCCATCAAGCGAAACACCAGGATACAAACACTAGCCGCCGCCACTAAAAACACACTAACCCTAGCCGCCGAACAGCCAAAGGCCCTCCAAGGGGAGGAAAACCAAAACCCTAGGAGAGCCACAGTAGTCCTACATATATATAAATATATATATATATATATATATATATATATATATATATATATATATATATATATATATATATATATATTATATATATATATATATATATATATATATATATATATATATATATATATATATATATATATATATATATATATATATATATATATATATATATTATATTTTATAGATTTAAGATCAAATGAGAACGATTTTAAAATGAGAAGGATGAGAAGGATTTTGTTTGATTTTTTTAAGTTACTATGTATATAAAAAAAGATACTATGTTATAAAAAAAGAAAACTTTAAAATTTATGTCATAGTTACTTTTCTGCGTAACATAGTGACTTTTATAATTATGTGTTTTTGACTCAATCGTGTCCTTAGATTTTTTTGTTTTAGTGAAATCAAGGGTGTAGAATCCTTCTTACCCTTCTTATTTTCAACCCCCTTTCTCATTGGATCCCTCCCCTATATATATATATATATATATATATATATATATATATATATATATATATATATATATATATATATATATATATATATATATATATATATATATATATATATATATATATATATATATATATATATATATATATATATATATATATATATATATATATATATATATATATATATATATATATATATATATATATATATATATATATATATATATATATATATATATACATATAACTCAAGTTCAAATGGGTAACAAAATGCCACAGTAGATTTAGGCGTGCTATATATTTATTTATTAATTAAATTTTTTTTTGCAGTCTTGATTGTAAAAAACTACTATTTTATATAACAATAAAAGCTAAAAAATGAGTACAAATACATATTAAAGTCTATTAATAAGACGTCATGTGTGGACGAACAATTTAATTTGCACATGCCTAAAAGCACCCCATTCCAGTTTAGTATCATGTCTCTCGTATTGGTCATTTGGTTCTTAGAAGCATTAAGCAATATTATACTAATTTTAAATCATTCTTCGTATACATTGACAAAGCTAGATATTGCTTTAATCTTTTCAAGACTGAAAGATTCCAACTCTATCAAAGCCAATTCTTTAAGATTTTGTATTATTCTTATCATCTCATTATCTGTGTTCCTATTTCCATTTAATATGCCTTGCATTGTACCAACATATAGCCCAAATTTCCTCAATTTCTCAATCTCTTCGTCATTAGCATCTCCTATAATTGCGCCACATACAGCGCTACATGCGTGAAATTCACCGTATTTTTTCTTATACATATGCATTAGCAATCCTTTTTGACATTCATCGTCCATTGTTTCACATTTAGCCTTTTTAAATTGACCTTCGACCAATCCTTGACTTCCCATGGCACGTGACACCTCTGTTATGATTTGTAGAATCTTACTCGAGTTTTCAAGCTTATTCGGGTCATTAAGCTCTGCCAGCAACTCATATCCAAATGAAAAAAGCCCATCTCCAATTTGAAGTTCTATGCCAGCGCGAAATTCATGATGAATGGGCTTACTCTGAGTATGAGCTCTACGATGATTAGTAGCACATATGTAATCGTGAACTTGAGCTGCAGCTTTCATTACATAAAGGGCTGATGCAACTTGCAACGCTTGGGCTCGATCTCCACCAAAAAGCTCACAAGTTGCTACACAAAGAGTCGGGCCCATTGAACTTGGCCCAACATAGGTCAAGTGATGCATCGGCTCAAAAACATTATATGGTTCTCGAATTGGATTCACTCGCTTGAGATATGCTTCTATATCTTGGATTATCGAAACAAAATATGTTATATTATTCCTACTTTTTATGTGACTCAAAATATGGTTACTCTTGGCATGGACGAGATACATTGAATAAAACGAATACTTTGAAATAGGTGAAGATTTTATGGAAAACTTGGAACGAAAAGTTGAAATTGGTAAGCTAACAAGAACATTAGTTGAAGACAAGAATAAACCATTATTAAGTTGTTGCAAGATAGCTTGTGCCATTTTAATTGCAACCTAAAAAATGAGAAATGAATTAGTTTGATAAATAACAATAAGATAAAAAATATGAAATTTGCACACAACTATATACCTGCTTTAATATAATTTCATGAGGTTTTGTGATCTTTTGTCAGTGAAAACAAATTCTAAAGCTACTCTGTGTATGGAGAATTTGTGCACATTTTGTATTAGACTAATTGTTGCAGAGAGGTTAAATAATGCTTGAATCTTTCATTGGTAGAAATTTTAAAGTATCTCTATGTATATCGTAAAAAAGGATATGATTTCACACTTAATTGTATTGATTTGTGGAATTAAAGATAATAGTATATTTAGATGAATAAGTATACTTAATTCATTCTATGATGTGTTGATTTTTACTTACTATGGTATAACAATAAACTAATTGCCTTGGTAAGAATATCCTCGTGATGTGTCACGATTTGTCTTTATTATTGAATCTTAGTATTTTAATTATCATTTATGATTTTTTATCCAAAAATACAAAAAACGCAAGAAAGATATGATTATGTTTTTATAAAGTATCATTGTTAACTATCAACAATAAGTTCAAAGTCTAAAATAATTGAGGTCGCCAACATTTCAAATAGGTCATTTTCATGACTCGTCCTAATAAATACTTATTTTCTTTTATCATTTCTATTTTATGCTAGCTCTCTTTCCATCCCTCCCCCCCCCCCCCCCCCCCCCCCCTTTTATCATTTCCATTTTATGGTAGCTCTCTTTTCATCCCCCCTCCCCCAATTCCAACTTTCTAGCTTGCCTACAAGATCATTAATATAATTATCTTATATTAAGACTAAAGCTGCATATTTTAAATGATTATTAGAATAATATTTTCGTTGATACGGGAAGATAAGTTTCATATATGAAATTAGTAAGGTAAAATTATATTATCACGCTAAGCATTAAATTTGATGATCTGAAAAAATCAAAATCTAAAATATTAATTAAACTGAATGAAACACTAACACATAATTTAGTTTTATTGGGATATTCTTGGTGACATTTTATGTTAAACATCAACATTTTAAATTTCTAATGGTATATAGTAGCTTTAGTGGTGATTATTAGACTCCTTAGAAAAATAATGAAAATTCCTTCTAAACTTTTTCCCTACATTGAATCTAGTGACATTTTTCATAAATACCACTACATGCTATAGTGACAATTACATATGTCACAAAAGAAAATTTTGTTGTACTGTCATATGATTTGTTGAAAAAAATTTAAACCAAACGTGATCATTTTAAGAATACCATTAGTGTTCTCCCCATGATGTAGTTATATCAGGTAAGAGCAACTATAATGCAAAACTCCCGGGGAACTGTTTTTGAGTAATGGCTCGGCTTAAGGGACTCGGAAAATCCTCTAACAATAAAAAACTTCTAAGGCATTAACACTGTTCATTTTGAACAGTTGTTTTGCCACGTTGCCTAAGCCCTCACGCCAATTGGTTTACGTGCCTGCTTATTCTTTCTCTAACAAATGCCTGCTTATTTCTTTCTCTAACAATAAAATACTTGCTTATTAAAACAATGCCTGCTTCTTTGCTGCTTCTTCTGGTTAAAGACCATCATCTTCCTTACCCCTTCCTCTATACTTCTTCTTACCTCTGGTTAAAACACACCAACTCATAAATGGCGCCTCCTTTTCATTTGCTTCCCCAAGGTTTCTAGGTCGACCTCCTCTTCATTTACTGCCTGAAGGTTTTTAGCTGCTTAGGCTGGTTGTAGCTCCTCCAGCAGCTCAAGAATGGCGCCTCCACCTACTTATTTATTGGAGGTCCTGCAGTGCTCATTTACTCACATTCAATTCTCACCTAACATTCAATTACTTACAGGTTAGTAATTGCCCAACTACATTTTTTTTGTTTTTGTTCTTGCGTGATACTTTGCTGATTGAAATGGTTGGAAGCTACTGTCTTCCACGTTAATGGAATGATTATTGAGTTATGTTAATTTCAATTAAATAAACTGTAAATAAACTGTAGTATGAAAGATAATTTGTTAATTGATTTCAGTTAAATAAAATGTAGTATAAATACTTAGACTACTAATTTTTGGGTGAAAGTTAATGGAATGAGTATTGAGTTGGAGAATCAGACAGGAAAACTTAGGACCTCGGTCTAAAACATTTCTGTCCCACAATTCGGTTTAAGCGATTTGGGTTCGGTTTGTTATTTTAAAATGCAGTTTAGTGTCGTTCAATGAAAACACAAATAAGGTTTGTATTCAATTAATGTAATAACTCACCTCAATTAAGTTATTCTCTGTTTGTAACGAGCTATACCTGCAACTCTTGTGAACGTGAGCTTCTAATTTGGCACTTCTTTGCACCTCAAAAATAAGAACCAATAAAGAGTCATGTTAATTTGTTAATCTAATTGAAAGCTAGTGTTAATTTGCTGAAAATAAAATGTCCGACAATCCAATAAAGAGTCATGTTAATTTCAATTGAAAGATAAAGTGTTAATTGATTTCAGTTAAATAAAATGTAGTATAAATACTTAGACTATTAACTGAAAGCTAATGTTAATTTGTTGTGATCTTTGCGTTCTACATTGCCTATAAGTGCATTAAGTATGCAAGTGATGGATCATTTTTAGCTATTGTGCGAAATTAGGAGGTAAGAAGCTAAAAATGATGATCAAAACAACTCTGTGAAATTAGGAGGCAAATATTCGCATTATATTTGTTGACACTATCTGGAATCGAATGTAGTATAAATACTTAGACTATTAACATTTGAAAGCTAAGGTTAATTTGTTGTGATCTTCGCGTTCTACATTGCCCGACAATCCAATAAAGAGTCATGTTAATTTCTTAATTTAATTGAAAGCTACTGTTAAATTCCCGAGAATAAAATGTCCGACAATCCAATAAAGAGTCATGTTAATTTCAATTGAAAGATAAAGTGTTAATTTGAAAGCTTATGTTAATTTGTTGTGATCTTTGCGTTCTACATTGCCTATAAATGCATTACGTATGCAAGTGATCGATCATTTTTAGCTATTGTGCGCATTATATTTGTTAACACTATCTGGAATCGAAATAATATGACTGTTGCATTTTTAAAGTAGCATTTGATTGTAAGCTATTACTTTTATGTTCACCGGTAAAGACCTTTGTTGATACCTCAATTGCAACAAACATAAGAGATAAAATGAAATTATAATGCATTTATTTGGGAGAACACATAAGAGATAAATTATAGCTTCGACCTATTGGTTACTTTGAGCGATTGAATGTTGTAATAAGATGTTTATTTATTTGGGAGAACACATTGCCTATAAGTGCATTAAATATGCAAGTGATTGATTGATGTTATGTCCACAATATGTTAGTTCTAATTAGCATTGCTGCATTTTGGAAGATTTTTATCTCTTAATTTTGGGTGAATTAGCCATTAAAAGAACAACATGTGTTTCTGCAGTACAGATTATGGCTAGCTACAAAAAAAATACCACCAATTCTAACAAGAAAATACTTAAGGATGTGACAAAGCTTTTAGGCTTTTGTGATCCCCTTTATGGTACATTGAATGGTAATTCGGATGTGGCTTGCATAGTTATTTTAACAACCAATGGAAGGATGCCTTATTTTAGAGTCGGACATGTTTCTATGAACTTGATTGCCTCAGAAGAATCGGCAGCTGCACATTGTCTGCAAACTCTTGTGAATGACTTTGATCTTTGTATTGAACATATGACCACCGACAAGTGTGCACAATGTGAGCAGTGTGAGAAATCCTTTTTAATGTCCTCAACAAAGAGCACTTGTGAAGGAAAGGGCTCAGTTGCATTACTGTCTGAACCGCTCTCGGATGCCTCTGGGGAAGAATGTTTGACTCCGACCGATCTTGCGTCTCGGATCCCTTGCTGTTCCCTTCCGCCTCCCCCTAAGAAACGCCGAGTCAATTGGTTTCCTATAATAGCACCCCGTAGTCCTCAGCTCATTCATTTGCCTCCTAATTTCCCAGATTTGTTTCCTAAGAAAAAGGGTGGGAATTGAGTCACATTACTTGTATTTGCTGTTGTGCGAGTATTTGTCATTTCTTACAGTATTATTGTTTTCCCCTTAGTAGTAATAGTGGAAGACTAATGTAGTCGATGTTGTTATGCTGTTAGCTTATAAGTAAGTATCTTTTGTATTAGCATTATGTTGCTTGATGTAGCACATCATTGCTCTTTTGTATGTCTCTTTAAATCAACCTTGCGTTGTTATGTAATGGCTATTTCTAAAAGCTTAATAAAATATACTTAGATTCATATTTGCTAATTTTTTTTCCCATCCCTTCATCGTATTGCTCCAATTTAATCTTTTTTTGTTTATTTTTTACAATTGTTGCCTCATTAGTTTTTGACATACATTTAGCTTGCTACGGTTAGTTGTTGTTAAATAATGCATAATACGTGAACTGGGTTTAAGAAAACAATAACATACGAGATTTGGGTTATGTTAAATGTTACTAAACTGAATGTGTTTTATTAGAGTAGTTTCATTAGGTTGATCAATTGGTGAATGGATGTTATATCTGAATACATTTGCTATTGTTGTATGGATGGTGCGCCATACACTGCGTTTAAGAAAACAATAACATACGAGATTTGGGTTATGTTAAATGTTACTAAACTGAATGTGTTTTATTAGAGTAGTTTCATTAGGTTGCTCAATTGGTGAATGGATGTTATATTTGAATACATTTGCTATTGTTGTATGGATGGTGCACCATACACCAACACTCAAAGGAATGTGCATTTTTTATATACCTCAATTCGATCTTCTGTTCTCCATTCTAATCTTTTGCGTACAGTTGCGGAATCGACGCTTCACATATGGTTGCTGCTTTTTGTGCTGGTTATTTATCGACTACATGTCTTATTATCATTGTCATTTATTCTCCTTGAAGTGCGCCAGATTGTCTTGTGCTTATCAACATTTTACACATCGGCTCGTTCGATCATCTACTTTCAGACCATCTAAAGGCGGCTTGCTACGGTTTGTTTTTTTCCTTGTTCGCTTTTTTCATCGCGTCTTATTGCTTTTAGAAATCATCCAACATCCAAAAGCACGCTTGTTTTGAATTGCACATATGTGCGCCCCATTAATGAAGCACATTTCCTTTAGTTGTTGGCCTAAAGATGGTTGCTTTCAATAGGTATTTTTTGGTTCACTTTATTTATCACTGGAAGGGACTTGACACCTATTCTATACCCATGGATCAATATCGCAGCAGGCGTTTACCACCCAAAGAAACACAAAACTTCTAGGATATCGAATATAGAAGTAGGCGGATTGTGAAATATCCAGAAGCTTCACAAGCTTCAAGTTCCAATGCTCCTTTAAAGAAGAGAAAGCGAAAAGATGCTTTTGCGTAGTTATGTTTTAGGTTTTTTACAGAGTTTGGTGGTATGCTAATTAATAACATTGTTATGCGACTAATAGGGCCCTTGTCAAACAATGATCCAGCTTCAACTTTAGGTTCTTTCATGGAGCAGAGGTTCATGGGTAATACAAATTTCTGCCATAGCCGCTGTTTCCTATATAAATCCGATCAATCGCATTCATATACATGCTTTGTCTACATAATTGATTTCACATTGTTATTCAAAGTACTATAAAGTTAGCCCTCTTTTTGAAGGTAAAAGTTTCCCGACTTCCCCATTTACACTTGGGGATCCTACATTTTGTACATCGTGTGGGGCTAAGCATTTCGCTTACGAATCAAAACTTTCGTGTTGTGGTGATGGCATAGTTAAGATTGCTGCGAATGAGTATCCTTCGCAACTTATTGAGCTTTTCACGAGTGACAGTGAAATCGGAATCCATTTTAGGAAGTACTGTCGCTTATACAATAATATGTTTGCGTTTAGTTCGCTCGGAGGCTCTATTGATGCGCGTATACACAAAGGCATCTACGTGTTCAAAGTCCATGGGCAACTTTATCACTATGTGCCAGATTTGCTACCTAAAGAAGCCGAGAAGCCTAAGTTCTTGCAGCTATATTTTTTTGATGGCCAATTTGAAAAGGAACATCGCTCTGGTATCTTTCCAGAGCTTAATCCTATTGTTGTCAGTTTGCTTATGGAGATCACAGATCGTAATCCGTATGCACATTTCTTCCGTTCTTTACGGCATATAGATGTTCACCATAATACGAGGGTTATCTTGAATAAGAATCCATGCTTAGACCAAAGGTTATACAATGCCCCAACATCTGATGAGGTTGTTGCAATTTGGATTGATGATTTACCATCAAATGAAACAAGGAGTCCTTATATAGTTGTTTGGGGTAAATCATCTATATCGCACCGATCCTTTGCAGTATTATGGATGTTACGATCCTTTGCAGTATCCGTTATTATTTCCTAATGGGGATTGTGGATGGCACCAAGGGTTACGAAAAGCTTCTTATGATCATAGAACTTCTAGAAACCGCACTCACAACCCAATTAGTCCGGTAAGTGTACAGAGATTATTCGTTAATTGCCTGATCTTTTTCTCTTATCATGTACTTAAACTCTCATATTCTTAATACAGTTGCTGCAGATGGTTTCAAAGATCGCCAACAAAGACTATCATGTCGCGAGTACTACGCTTATAGGCTTCAGATACGTCCGCATAATTATCTTGTAAGGGTTGGACGCCTTTTTCAGCAGTTTGTGGTTGACATGTATATAAAGATCGAGAACACACGTCTTGATTTTGTGCGCCACAATCAATCACAACTACGTGCCGAACTATACGAGGGAATAATGGACAGCATGAGCAATGGTGAGTTTTGTGCAAAAAATATCGGGCACCGTATCATCCTGCCTCCTTCATTTATCGGTGGCCCCAGAGATATGAAGAAGCGCTATTTGAATGCGATGGCCCTTGTGCAGCGATATGGAAAACCTGATATTTTCCTCACAATCACTTGCAATGCAAATTGGGCTGAGATCAAACAAGAACTTGCAGAAGGTGAGCTCGCTCAAGATAGGCCGGATTTAGTTTCTAGGATCTTTCGTGCAAAATTAGTAACTCTAAAAAAGATAATCCGAGAAAAGAAACTTTTTGGAGAAGTTGCTGCAATGATACATGTTATTGAATTCCAAAAGCGTGGTCTTCCTCATGCACACTTTTTGATTATTTTGCAACCTCAGTCGAAGATCACGCAGCCACAACAGTTCGATCAGTTTGTTTGTGCGGAGATACCTGCACCGTCTTACCAATACTTGAGAGGGCTGGTTTTAAGGCATATGATGCATGGTCCATGTGGTTCGTTTAATCCAGAGTGCCCATGTATGGTGAAGCGTGATGGTAAGCTTATGTGTAGGTATAAGTATCCAAGGGAATTTACCACATTCACAACGCATTCCATTGATGGTTATCCAACATATATGCGGCGCGATACCAGTGAATCTATCCGCATACGTGGAGTAGACCTAGATAATCGTTGGGTTATTCCATATAACCCATATCTCCTTGCAGCTTTTGATTGTCATATTAATGTAGAAGTATGCTCAACCATCAAGGCCGTCAAATACCTTTATAAGTATGTCTACAAGGGCCATGATAAAATATCACTTAGCATTGGTTCTAAAGATGAGCCCCCTGTTATTGATGAGATCGAAAGGTTCCAATCTGGTAGATGGGTGTCTCCCCCTGAAGCTGCATGGAGAATTTTTTTCATTTGATTTATATGACATGCAACCTGCAGTTCTACCTCTACAAGTTCATTTGCCCAATAAGCAAAGTGTTTGTTTTAACACTTCGGAGAATCTTGCGCATGTTATGCAAAGTGAATCAAGAGCCAAAACTGTTCTAACAGAGTTCTTTTCGTACAATGCATCACATCCTTCTGAGCCAAAGTATTGTTTCCCTGAATTTGCGGAGCATCATGTTTGGCATGCACACAGTAAATCATGGAATAAAAGGAAGCGGAGCAAGGTAATTGGTAGACTTACATTTGTTGCACCTTCAGAGGGTGAACGTTACTATTTACGCTTATTGTTGGCACAGGTTGTTGGTCCTCGCTCTTTTGATGACTTGCTTACAGTAAACAATCAACGATGCTCGACATTTCATGAAGCCGCATTGAAGCGAGGGTTTGTTGAGCCAGATAACTTAATCGAACAATGTTTGAATGAAGCAATCGAGGTCCAAATGCCACATGCTTTGCGTCGTCTATTTGCTACAGTGCTGGTTTTCATGGAGCCAGTTTCCCCTGTTCAACTATGGGATCGCTATTACCCTTACCTTTCTGAAGATTATGCACTAAAGCATCCTAATGAACCTCACAAGGTGTTGTCGCGTACTGCTCGGTCTTTTGAAGTCTTCTTGGAGAACATGGGTAAGACTCTTGTAGACTACGGTTTACAACATCTTTATAGGGATACAGACATGGCATTTCAACGGACGCGCGATATAGTTGATGCTTTAGATGCTCGAATTCCAGCATCTTGTATGGAAGCGCGATCATTGTTGAATGTTGAACAACGTGCAGCATACAAGCGCAATATTTACCATGTCAAACAAGGAACGCCTGGGCTTTTTTTCATTGATGGTCCAGGTGGAACTGGGAAAACATTTTTGTATAATGCCTTGTATGCAAAGGTCCGATTACTTGGAAAGATCGTGCTTCCAACTGCAACTTCTGGTATCGCAGCTTCGAACATGCCGACAGGTGGCACTGCTCATTCTAGATTTAAGATACCAAATGATTGCGGTCAATACATGTCATGCAACATTGGGAAACAATCAAGTCTTGCTGCCCTTATCAAAGAAGCTGCATTGATTATTTGGGATGAAGCTTCCATGGCTCGTAAAGAAAACATTGAGTCGCTTGATTTGCTTTTGAGAGATTTATGTTTGCCTTCTGCTCCTTTTGGTGGTAAGATCATGGTTTTAGGGGGCGACTTTAGGCAAACTGTTCTTGTTGTACCAAAAAAAACACAACAACAAATCATTGAATACAGCTTAGTTTGCTCGCCACTATGGGATTTTTTCACCCGGTTACGACTAACTGAGAATATTAGAGCTCGCGAAGATCCAACATTCTCTGATTACTTACTTGCTCTAGGTAATGGTGAACTTCAAATTGAGGAGAGTGAGCTCATTACCATTCCATCAACCTTCAGGTTACAGTGTGGAGAAACCGCTGCTTGCATGGACGATCTACTACAACAAGTTTATCCTCAGATAGCCACTTCAAGTGCAACACCGGAGTTTTTTACCGAAAGAGCTATACTTACACCTAGGAACGAAGACATAGATATAATAAATTCTAGACTCATAGAAAGTTTTTGTGGAGATGTATATTGTTATAAAAGCTTTGATACAGTTATTGATGATTGTAACAATATTTATCCAACTGAGTTCTTGAACACACTTTGTCCTGGAGGAATGAGCCCACATGAATTGATTCTGAAGCTAAATTGCCCGGTGATTCTACTCCGAAATCTCGATCCATCAAGCGGCTTGTGTAATGGAACACGCCTTATTTGTAAGAAGTTTATGCCGAATCTTATTCAGTGTCAAATTGCAACAGGGTTTTCAAAGGGTGAGCTCGTCTTGTTACCAAGCATTACTCTTAGAGCACCTGAATCATCTGGATACCCATTCCAGTTCCAACGGATGCAATTCCCGATTAAACTTTGTTTTGCTATGACCATCAATAAATCACAGGGGCAGACTCTCCAAGAAGTTGGGGTATACATTCGGCAGCCGTGCTTTTCACATGGTCAGCTATATGTTGCTTTTTCTAGAGCTAGAAAAGCAAGCAAGATTTGGGTCCTTGATGAAAACCCTCAGAAGGATTGTAGTCAACCACCATGTACTACAAATGTTGTTTCATATGACTTATTAAAGAAAGCTGGAATTATACCAGGTTTAGCAATAATATTTAGCAAATATATCTCACAATGGTTTTGTTTACAAATTCTATTTGTTGCCTCTTACACTATCTTACTTCTTCCTTGTTTTTCTGCAGGTCGTCGCCTTTGAGCATCTAATAATACCTATTTAGAAATACTTTTCTTGTATGCTACATTATTGAAGTAAAGAGCAAGGTAATCACCTTTGTATTAGTCATATTTAATAATTGAATGAGTTGCATGTGTGGTATGTGCACTTATTGTGTTTTGTTTTTGTTTGTTGCCTGTGTTGGTTGTTGTCTTGTTTTCTATTTATCTGCTATTTGGGAGTGGGTTTGGGTGTGTCTTTTTGTTGTTGTTGGGTTATTGTGCAGCTGTTTGATGGTGTGGTGTGCAACTGGTGTACATATAGGGTGTGCTGTTGGTTTTGGTTTTGGTTGTGTACTTTACCTTGTCTGTGTTTTTCTATTTCTTAATCACTACTTGATGATCCCTAATTATTTTTTTTTCTTGTGATCTAGGGAGTTTGAACAGGAAAGTGCGCACAATGATCTAGGGAGTCATGATAGCTCTCATAGTTTTCATACACTGTATGTGAAATTTGAACAGACTTGTGCACATAGTAGACAACAAACCAGCAGGCTGCTATGAACTGATTGCTTTTGCTGATCAGCAGATGCTATTAATCACGCATATTCCAACAGAGGACAGCAGATCAGCAGCTTTAGACACGCACTTTCCATGAAGATTAGCAGCTTCAGATAAGGGACCAGGATACAAGAATCTTTCAGGTTCAAGTGGTATATCATTGAAATATTATTTAATTTTTCTAAATACATATGCTTTTGTCTACGGATCTGCCTCAAAATGCTGCTGAGCTGATCTGCTGCAGCTGCTGGTCCCTTGAGCTGCTGCTGCTGGTTCTGTCATGCTAGCCCTTTGTTCTGATGCCCTGCTGGTGGAGCTGCTGTCTGCACCTTGTGCCATGAGCCTTCGGTTTTTTTGGAACTGCTCCTGTTTTTGAGACGATGCTTGTATTGTGTTAAGAGGTACTGCTGCTTTGTGATCTGTCCAAATGCTGCTGCCTTTGCCATATTCTGCTGGGTCCTGCTATTCTGTTTTCTGCTGATGCCTTGCTATCTTCTACCGCTAATTCTGTTTCTCTCTTGATTTAAAACTACACAGATATTAATAAAACAAACTACTCATATATTCACATTTTTGACAGATGAAGCTGAGCAAGAGAATTCGAATCCACAAAACTTCATGCACAATCAAGGTGGAGATAAGGGACCAGGATACAAGAATCTATCAAGTTCAAGTGGTATATCATTGAAATATTATTTAATCTTTATGAGTTGATCAATATCATGTGTGGGTTTTTTTGGTTTGTACATTGGATGATTAATACTAGCATTTTGAGTTTTTTGTTTATAAAGTAGGTAGCTTTCGTGTTTATGTGATTTATTGATTTTGGTTTTTTTTCTTCTAATGTTTCTTCCTTTTTCTGATTTTTTTTTTTTTGCTTTTTTTTGAATTGGGTTCCAATCAAGAAATTTTATTTTGGATGAATTAGGGTGTTGTTGGAAAAGGCCAAGGAAATACTGATGGATGAAAGCAATGTTCGGGTGCTCAGACTTCGTTCATGTTTTGTGCTATCTGTCGATGTGCATTGCATTGTATGGTACTATGGTTATTGCCTCTACTCTATTCCTGAAGAAATTTGGTCTTGCATCTTGTTGATTAAATACCCATTTAATCAAGAATATTTTTTAATATCTAATTGTTGTAATTTTTTATATGCAATTAATGAGTCAAAATAAGTGCACAAGAATTTGAAGATGACAACAAATTTTAATTTCAATCTATTGATTGCCATTTCTTTTGCTGAATTTCTTTTTATTTTTTTAAATTTTATTTATCATTCACCTCAACTTGCTACTATTGTTTGAAGTTTTTGTCTATGTTGTTTGTGTTGTTCATGTTGTACTGTTGTACCTTTTGCCGTGTACACTGATATATTCAATGTATACATATTAGCTTCCATGTGTCCTTGCAAGCAATCCACCACCCTTGATTTCATTCCCCTAAATCTAAATTATATTGAATGCTAAAGGATTGTAGATTTTTTCATCATATTTCTTGATATTAGTTAGAGATGGTAATGTACTTCTAACTTTTTTCTCCATCTATTTTCTAGGTCTTGCTAATGCCGAAAAACGCACCTTGCTTCTTTGACAATTTTTTGCACTACGTCCATCTATCACTTGGCTATTCAACTACTTTACTGGGCTTTTAATTTATAGTTTTCAGATTTATTGATTTTGATTTAGAAAAATCGTTTATTTAGAAAAACCGTTTGATTTTGTATTATTTGGGATTAGGGTTTGATTTGGCAGATTTTCCACTTCTGTTATCTACTAATTTCTCTTTCCTTCATCAAATCCTTTTATTTCTCCCTCTAACACTTGTTCTTTCCACAAATTTGGAATTTTTTCAAAATGGGTAGTAATTTGTATGGCAATTTCAGAAATAATATCTTTGTTTTTGCAGTTTCATTCTTTATTTTGTTGCTTAATTTGCTTCTGGGTTTGTCAAGTTTGAGTCTTTGAAGGTTGTATATTGTTTACAACAAGAGTTTCAAACTTTTGAAGAAGGTTTCAATTAATTAGCACAATGTGTTTCTTTTATCATTGTATATATGTATCTTGCCAATTCTTACAATTTCCTGTGAACAGATGGCATGTAATAACTTAATCTGATTCTTGATATAATTTTCATTCTTGACTTCATGTTTAGTTTGTACGAGCTTTACAATGTTTTTTCTCTTTTGCTTTTTCTATATGAATTCTGTATTCTCCATTGCTTTTCAACTCAACTAATTTAGTTCACAGTTGTTTGATCTTTAAGCTCATATGCAAGGGAGGCTGTTGAGATCATTCTTGTTTATTTTTAATGATTTTTTATTTTTATTAATTCTTGCATTGCATTTTGATTGTTATTTACTAATTTGTTGAATTACCAATTCAACAATGACAATATGCTCATGGTGCTCGCTTCTTCAGCACAATACAGGACTAGACTTTGCAGTTTGCAAGGATGCAAGCAGCTGTAATCGTCGTGTTTGCTTTGCACATTTATTCGAGGAACTCCGACCACTGTGGTTTCTGCTGCTGCTGTTATGGATATGGCTGTTGCCCTGAATCTTTTTCTTGGCTCTCCCTCTTATGCAGCTGACATGTCACCCTCATTGTTCATACCTACATTCTCACCCTCCAAGAACGGGGTTTCTCACTCAACTGGTTAGCAGCAGCAGAATATCCCTACCTTGCATCTCCGCGGGAGCAACTTCAAGCCAACAATCTCTAGAAAGTTCATTTGGCGCACAATCTTCTCAAGCACCTTATTCGGCTAGGAGTAAGCCTCGTCATCAGTGTCTTTTCTTTAATAGTGCTGCTGTTGATGATAAATCCAAGGACAAGGTCACCATCACTGTTCGCTTTTGTCCATTAAGGTGTTTTATATTTAATTCTAAATTATGTTTCCAAGTCCACAAACAACATGAACACCAAGATAAAAAAAAATTCAATTTTTTTCGTCTGTTCGACTTATACTTATAGGCAGATCCCATTTGTTGATGTAGATTGAATGAAAGCAGCATAGGAATAAAAGAGAATCTGTTGTTCATCTCATTGCTCAGGTATTTGTCTGATTGTGCTTTTCCAATTGTAATTATATATGTTGTTTTGTAAATAATTGTTGATTATATAATTATATTGGGATTGTGCAATATACTACTGTTGTTTATGTGATGTTGTTTTGTTTTTGTTGATGATTGTTATGGATTTTGATGTTAAGACAGTTGAGGATCGGTCACATTGTGATTTGTTGAATGTGATACATTAAGATTTGAATATTTAAAGCTTAATATTTTTGAATCAAGGTTAGGTTATTTTTTCTTTTTTCCGTTTCAGTTCATTAATCACCATTCCCATCTCAATCCCTTCTTTGTTTTACTCAACCCCGATTTTTTTTGTTGTATAAGGAGTCCTTTTGTTAATATGTGTAGCATTTCTCCTGTCTAATTCAAGGATTTGTCCAATTATTCAATCTTTTTCTGATATTAGAATGAAGTTTGAGAAATACAGCAGACCATTTGTTGGTTTATGATTATTAGTAAGAAGTTATAGTATGGTAAAGTCATCTGTTATAGCGGAATGCAAAGTGCAGTCTCCGGCTGCTACGGGCTCTAAATGTAGAGTAATACTCTCTGCTACAGCAGACCATTTGTTGGTGTTGCTGCTGCTTCTGAGAAGTATTCATGTTGCTTCGTGTGAGCTGCACTACTGCTGCATTTTGCTGAAATCTGAACCAGCTATAACATAATCGGTTTTCTTGATTTACCTAAAGAATTAACGTAGCCAAGGGAGGACTCACAAGTGATAATTGATTTTGTACCATCTAATGTATGCTCACTCATTCTAATGTCGTATCCAAATTTCTAACTGGTACTCATTTATGTATGTTTTGAATGGATTATTATTACTCTCTGCAGTTAGGTCAATGCACCTGCTTGTGATAACTGCGGAAACCAGACTATAAGCAAAGGCATGGGTGTAGCAGTGCCCGCAGACCTGGAATATGGAGGCTCACGCGTGGAGCTATATCGGTATGAAATGCCTAATTTTGGTTGTGTTCAGTTTGGTGCTTTCACATGTTGTGGGTGAAGCCTTTCTCCTCTTTGCACATGTTGTGGGGAGTAGGAATATGCATGTCTAATGAATTTCCAATTTGTTCTTAATTAACAGTTAATACTCTTGCTATCTACTAAAATCTGCAAGTATCCTAATATATAAAGCCCACTTATGTTGAAGTGCTTGCATGGGAGCTTAGGAAAGTTGTCTGTTGCTTAGCTGCCTGCAAATCTTTACAAGAGTTGGCAACCTCTGTAAAATCACTTAGATTAAACAAACATAGAAATTGTTCTTTTGTATGTATGTGACAAGCAGATCTGATGGGTATTTCATGATTTGGCTTGCTGTTACTAATAAAATCCCTAAACCTAAAGTTTGGCAAATGTGTATATACATTTGAAACTATCATTTTCATACTCTCATGGTCTTTTTATTGGTAATTTTTCAATAAGCTATCTATCCCTTTTTTAATTCTCTGTTGTGCTTTTGATCTTGTTCTTGATTGGTCTACACAGTCTCAATTGAGTCATACATATATTGGATGTCATGGGTAATTTTGAACTTGCAGTGTTAATTTTGTACAAATAAGAATATTACCACTGATGTGAAAGTTGATACTAACTCCAATGTGAGTGTTATATGTTTCTTTATTCATTACACTGTCAAGAACTATCATTTTTCAGTTTTAGAAACTTCAATTCTATGGTGACCTGATGTTCAAATATCTTTGTTGTCTCTTGTTTTTCCCATAGCTTCTCACTACAATTACAATCGATGAACCTGCACCGGGCTTGAAGGCGATTTTCAGCTTTCGTGTTCCTGATCAGAGATCTAGAAAGGTAACAATCAGCCATCTACCCTGTTTTCTCGGTCTCTTTTGGTTTTGATGTAGTGAAATTTTTATGAATTGTGTAAATAGGTTGATCTCCAATACTTGCACGAATATGCTGGAATCAGCTCAAGCATTGGTCTGACAGCAAACCCCATTGTTAACTTCTCTGGAGTTATTGGAAGCAGTACTCTTGCTTTGGGGACTGACCTTTCATTTGACACTGCTCCTGGAAATTTCACCAAGTGCAATGCTGGGTTGAGCTTTACCAATGCTGATCTCATTGCATCTTTGAATGTGTAAGTTACACTGCTGTTGTTCACATCACTTTGCTACATCCATGAGCAAAACGTAATTGTTGTTATGGGATATGAGTATTACCTCCATTCTGTTTTGATAGTCTCGCATTGTTTATTCATGTCTGAGATTGTTATATCAGATAAGAACATTGTTAAGATTGTCATAACCAAATATTCTATTATACAACCAGTATATACAACCATGATACCCAATCTAAGAGTAAAATTGCACCATATGTATAATCCAGACACTAACTTTGATCAAACAGTTTGACAAGATCATTATTAAGATTGTCATATTCAGGTTTTTGATTATTATAAAATTCAGAACAGAACCTAAATGGACCCTAATAAATATACAATACAACCAGAACACCCAGCTTAAGATTCTTCATTGTTATAATCCAGATAATCATTTCCTTTCATTGAAAAATACCTAAAGTTCAAAGGATCCTCAACCCTACATCCTTCAGGCACATAAACAATAATCAAATTAGGTAAGCAAGATTTGCAAACGATCATATATATTGATTAATGATTGAGCATAAAATGAGTTTTTTTTGGCTCGTTTTATTGTAGGTTGCGACTAGATGGTAAAACTGTTGAATCTCGAACCTGATATTCTTTAGTGTTTACTATCTGAATATCAATCAAATCCACGTCATTAAACCAATCATTCTTCTAATTTTAGTCGCGTCAAGAAACTAATCTGTCACGTGCCATATCAAGAAACTAATCAATCCTCTGATTTGTTTATAATTAGTTTGACAAGGATAGAACAAAGTGCCCTGTAAGGATGTATCAGTATGGTTCAATGCTGAAAGCATCCCTTTGTTGTTTTGTGCACTAACATTTAACCCTCACTGTGGGTTCATGTTTTAAAAGTCTAGATTACAGGAATAAAAAAGATGCAAATGTGTTAACCAAAGTCTGTTTGGTTTAAAGGAAAACTTCTCACAGAAAAATGATTTTTTAATGGATAGCATGCTTTGGTGGAGTTTAGACTTAGAAAGCAATGAAGAAAATATTTATGTTGAATAAGTTAAATGTTCAAAAATTTAGAGTAATGAATTAAAACCATAATAAAAAAAACAAAAAATAATCAGCAATAACATTAATTTGCTTATAAAAAAACATTGAACTGTCCAAAGCAGAAAAAAAACAGCCATATTACAGCAGCTACAGTGGCCTATATTAGCTACCAGCCCACATAAAAAAAGCAGACTTGATTTTTTTTGCTGCACCAAATCATGCTATTGATTATAGGTTTCTTTTAGCACTTTTTTTAACCTTAGTACTATAACTTTTCCCAGGTTTTTAGGGACTGGTTATACAATTAGCTTATATATTTCATTCTCACTTGCTCAAACTTCTCACACAGCAAAAGGTTAGTTCTCCTATCCTCCTATTCAGTTTTTGTTTTGAAGCTATAATGTTGAACAAAGATTTTTTTTATGATGCACTGATTTAGTGTTGTTTACTCACCAATTTTCTGTAACAGAATTGGAGATTGGTATTGGAAGCATATCAAAGCCTTGCACCAAGTTATTCAGGTTTAAATCTTTAACTATCTAATAAATATTGTAATTGAATTCATGTTTAAGTAGAGTTGTATATCTTAATTGAGTTGCTGCATTATTTGAGCAAAAATTCCTTATTTAAAGCATACTACAGAGAATTAGCAAATCCATATAATCCATAAAACCCAGCTATTTTCTGGAGAGAGAAGCTTCCAGACTTAACCTCTCCTGTCATTGTGCAGTTTATTGAAAGCAGTATAGTTCCTTATAAGAGTGAATTTAAGCATTCTATCATTGTGCCGTAATATTTCTGTTTTTAGTTTTTGTATCCTTGTACTTATCACAGAGCAATATTAGCCCAATTTACTATCTATAATGTTATATCAAAACTTGGCCTGCTGTTCTGTACTAATACAGAAAATGATATGAAAATCTCTTGGGAGAACTTTCTTTTAATTGATGTTATTGGGAATTTTAATTAACTACTTAATAAATTTAAACCCTTGATTCATTTATGTATATTTTTTGCTTCTTTGACTGAATTACCTCTCCATACACTAAGATAGTACATAAACTTGATGTAACTTGCAAGAGCCAGTATCTAATATTGTTGACAGTAATTTGTATATAACCAATCCAGTTAAGAACTAGATATGACTATATACTACAAATAAGCTGTAGATCATCCTGAAAATTATCAGTATTCCTGGTTGATACGAGATCAGATAGCTTGTCTATAAGTTTCTGAGGGTGTTGCTTGTCAATAAGATTCCTGGTGATGCTGCTTGTCCATCTTTTCTGGTGGTGTGGTGTGTCCATTTTCATATTTTTTCCAAGTAGGAATATATTTTAGATTTGTCTTTTGATTACGTGTCATCCTCTTCATCATACAAGAGTGTAAAGGAACATATAAAAAGTAGCTTGATCACGAATCATAATTATAATTAGTGTCTATTGATGATATCCTGAACATTAGGAGTAACATTTTTTGAATAATATGTTTCTTATTTGAAATCCATACAAGATGAATATGCTTCGTTTTGAGGAATGATGGTTGTTGTGGCTGTTATGGTATACAATTTGCATATTTCAACTATCACTTTGAGTAACAATCCAATTTACCGACCTTGTTTGGTGTTATTTTCATTTATACTTTGTGTATCCAGTAAATAATTACTTTTTATATTAATTCTTCGTTGTATTTTAAAGCGATACATAACTTGATTTCATCTTACAACCTGCAAATAAAAATTAGCAAATCCTATTTTCTGCTCCAGATTTTGATCATTGTTTGTTAAATTAATTGTTCTATGGAAATACAAGATTTGATCATTATAATGTTCAGTTTGACATTGTAATCTTGGTGTTTGATATTTCGACTTGTAGTTAGACAAAAAGAAAGTAAAATCCAGTTCCTCGTATCATTATTAGAGTTGGTCTATTAGAGAATTCTTGTGCATGTTTTAAGAGTATTATGTAAACATTAGTTATCTTATTAAAGCTGTGCAGGTTATTTATTTTACTTTTTTTTATGGATCACAATTTCTGTTTAGTATCAAATCAGAAATCATGATCAATGAAATGGTTTGAGAATTGTTAGACAAAAAAAACGTAAAGTCAGATTTGAGAATTGTAGTCACTGAAGGTTAGTGGCTCATTTTGTTATTAGAGTTGGGGTTTAGACAACCATATAGTAAATACTTGCTCAGAATATTGTTTTTCCTAATCAAGCTGAACTTGCATATTATTACTGATTTCATCAAATTCTAAACATACTAACCTCTGAACCTTAGTCTTTATTTAATAGCTTTATAAGACACAGCTTAATTATTTATAGCATATTATGACCATATAAAAAAACAACTTATCGATTAAGTGCACTTTGAGTACAACATTCAATATTAGTGCTAATGACATTCACTTATTGACAGCGATACACAAATATGAAGGAACAATACACAAAGTTCAATGAACTAAACCCCAAACAGGCGAATCACAAAATCAAGTGCAAAGTGATCGAAAAATCTCAACCCTTACAGTCACCTGGTAAAAAAAAGTACCAACGTCTTTTACTCCAAGACGAAAATGTATGGGTTGATTTTATATTCAATGACTAAACTTTCAATATCACAAACACTTTTTTCAGCATCTAATCTAATATTTTATTTTTATACCTTATGATGTAGGGTGATCTAATGAAAGCAACATTGTTTGAGGATGATATACAAGCGTACGACGATCTTATCCAGCAAAGTAAAGAATACATGATCTCGAATCCAACAATTCGCACTGTTGATGAAAAGTACCAATCGAAGGTTGGCGAATTCCAGATGACATTCAATAACCGGACTATTATCCAACCCACTGGTTCTTCAAGTGCCTCTGGTCCGACTAATCATGCGCTATCCAACATTCCTCGCGTTGCAAGTCCTTACGATAGATTTGGTATATGTACATTACTCTTGCTTACATACGTAACACTCTTGAACAAGTTGACACATACTACATTACCTTATTTACATGTGCTTGCTGTCATGCCTTTTCTTTTTAAGTGCATACGTATAGTCATCTCTACTTACTTTTTTAGATGTTCTCGGAATTGTTCTTTTCGTTGGAGACGTGCGCAAAGTTGCTGGCGCTTTTTCCCAACAAAATAGCGTTTGTGAAATTCTAATCACGGATCAAAGGTATTCTTTTCTTAGAATTTGACTTACATGACTATTAATTTCATGTTGCTATAACATTTTTTTCATGTTTGTTTACATAAACAGCTCCCATCAACCCTTGACTATCTCAGCATGGAATGATTTGGCAGATTTCTTTAAAGAGAAGCCAACTTCATATCCTATTATCGGCTTTACTTCTCTCAAAGTGACTTCGCATAAAGGTTGCAATTTACTTACTTTAAATTATATTCCAAGTCTTTTTGCATAACACCGTTTTTTTTAAAGCATTTACGCCTTTCTTTGACACGTACTAGGATTTGGCTTATCGACTACAATGTCCACCACCTTCATATTGACGCCGAGTGGCGATAAGGCGGCTCAACTCAACCATTGGTTTGTTTTTACGTCAAACATTTTTTAGTTATTCTTGTTAATTGATACAGCCTTTGAAATTCACTTTTAGTGTATAGCATGTTCATTTGACTTTGCTCTCAAACTTTGAAGGTCACTGTTAAAATCAGAATTGAATTATTAACCTTAGTAATATTCATCAACTCAGTGTTTTGTTTGTCATTAGCTCAATTTTGTCAACTCTCATTCCACCCAAAAGAACAACTTTGCTTTATACAACTTATTATAGCTATAGTTTCATTTACATAGGGCCTCTACACATGGAAAATTGCTTGATGAACGGAAAGCGCAGGTTCTAGAAACTCGCACACCACTGCAACAACGGGGCCATACAACGATAGCTTTCATTAAGAACAAAAAAGTATTACTTCATACTTTATATTAATTCTTATTGTTATCTTAGCATTTTCATACAACTTAACTTACAAAAGTACTTTTTACAATATACAGGCTAACAACACAATACAAGATGAGCGCTATTTTATTAAAGCATTCATCCCCACATGCAGCTATGATGATATTCGTAAATTTTTAGGGTGTGGCTCCTGCAACAAGAAAACAGACACAGTTAAGTATAAAGTTTACACTTGTCAATGGTGTCACAAAAAAGACGCCATTTCTATGCCCAGGTTCCCCCACTAATTTTATTCATTAAGCAAATACATTTTGCTAACATTCTTGTTCTTCTTTGATGAATAATCTCTCTTGCTTTGCCAAATTTTCAGATTAGCTCTAACATTCGATGCTGTTGATGACACTGACTCTATCAATCTCACAGCTTTCAATGATGACGTGGCTAAGTTGTTTGGAAAAACAATTGATGCTTTATATGCTCCCACAACTGTTGTAAGTTTTGCAAACGTTTTTTTTTTTGATTGAAGAAAAACCAGAAATATTAATATGTTTTTGCATAAACAGGAAGAGATTACTACTTACGAACAGATAGCAAGTTCATTTAAAAACAAAGCTATATGCATCGAAGTAGGCCCCACAACAGCGTTATCAAAGAACGGAGTCCTAAAGTGGGTGTTAAAATCGATTTTGGTCGAACCGCTTCCAACACAAGCAAATCAGTCACCGATCGGACAACTCCAAACCACCATTGCATCGAAGCCCATAAACCAAAGTGAACTTGTTGTCGGTTCTCCAACACCTACAAAGTCAGAGAGTGCGCAATTGTTTTCCTCCACTTCTGTTGCTGCAGATCAACATACCTCTCTAACACCTAACTCTAATCCATCTACAGCTGCCTCATCATCTTCACCGAATCCACCAACACAAGAACTTCAAGTGCGTCGTCGTTTAGAGTTTGGACATATGGAATGCAATTCTGAACCTGATGACAACACTTGCTAAAGATTTACTATGATTGCTTTTGGGTTATTTTGACTTTGGCTAGATGGAATGAAGTTTTAAACACGGCCTCCTAAACTTCAACTATGATTGTATTTTGGGTTATTTATGTTGTGCACACCTTTTAAACGCTTTATGTGCTACGTATTCAGACTTTTGTAGATTTAGACATTCTCTAGATGTATCCCCGTTATGAATCGTGCTTCGATGTAGCTACTACTATGTGTATTGGTCTAATACGCTTTGTTTGTGAATGTATGCTATTGTGGTTTGTAGCTACTGGTATGTGCAGCCCAATTCTGTTTGGTCTACTACCCTTTGTTTGTGAATGTATGCTATTGTGTTATGTAGCTACTGGTATGTGCAGCCCAATTTTGTGGAGACAAATAATTGCATATTGCTTAGTTTTCAGGCATTGAAGGACAGTCTTCGAAATGCTACTCATGTTGAATGTCAGATGCTTTTCAAACTGCAGAGATATTGAAAAGCAATCTTCAAGCACTAGTAAAAAAAGTCTCATTAGTGACCCCCTGTTTGTATCTATTTTTGAAATATAAGATACAAATATTGTTTTTTGTATCTTTTATTTTAACAAAAGATACAAATAAACCTTATTTGTATCTTGTGTTTAAACACGCGATACAAATAATAGTTATTTGTATCTGGTGTTAAAATAGGGGATACAAATAACAATTATTTGTATCTTATATTTCAACACGCGATACAAATAACAATTATTTGTATCGGGTGTTAAAACAGGGGATACAAATAACAATTATTTGTATCGGGTATTTAAACGGGGGATACAAATAACTATTATTTGTATCTTGTGTTTAAACACAAGATACAAATAATGAAATTAGACAATTAATTAGAGGTGGGATTTCAAGAAATTGTTTGACCGAAAGCTCCTGTTTATCTCTACAACTCTTCATCTCCATTTCAAGCAAATATTCATCTCTACAACTTCTTCTCTACAAATTACGAAAGCTGTTCATCTACTTGCCCTTTCAATTCGTTCAATCTCGAATTTGTTCAATCTCAACTTCATCTGATCTGCAACTAATCTGACCGAAACCCTAACTCGAATGATCTGTTCGAATTTATTCGCTCATCGTGCTGCCTTGGTTCGAATCTGTTCGTTCAAAGATTCTCTAAAACTTTCCTCATTCAATTTGTTCAGGTAAATTTACACCTCCTCCTTCCTCTTGCTTAAAAAATCAATTTACATATGTTTTGGTATCATACTTTAGAGAATTATTTGGAAGCTGTCTGCTTGACCTAAATCTGTTCATTTGCTCATTCGTTCAATCTGTTCATTCTCTGGTTGACCTAATTTTATGAATCTTATTTTTATGTCTTGTTTTTTATTAAAACCCAATTTTCTCTTTTTTTGGGAAATTTTTGTTGTTGAAAGATTTAATTCAAACAAAAACAGTTGTATGAATTGTGGTATCTTGAATTGGAAGAATTGGGAAATGTAATTGATTAGATTACAGTTTGTTGAATTTAGATGTTAAAATTTCGATGCTTTATGTGTGTACATTTGCAAGATAAAAGATCAAAGAAATTGTAGCAAACCTAGCAATGTCATCTATGGAGTCATCGTTTTCAACATCGGCTTCACACGACTGAATTGGCTTTTAGTGTTTGTTATTTCTCCTTCTCTCTAACCCCCAATTTAGATGGTCTCTTTTCGCTCTACTCATGCTTTACTCATGGTCTCTTTCTTTCACTAAGTTCATTGCTTCCCTCAATTGAATTCATTTTCAGATGACACAAACAAAATGATATATGATTTATACAATTAGATATAGTATTTTTAAGTGGATGTTGTTTTCTCAATGACTAAATTCAGTTCTTACACTTCAATTAACTTGTTGAATGTCAGTTCTTGTGGGGGTGGTTTTCATGTTGTGTTTTGGTAAATTGATAATCAACCTCTGAGGTTTTGTTTTGCTAGTATGTTTTTCTTCTGATTTCCTTTCCTTTTGTAAAATTTCAACTCTTTATTCTTTTTTATCTTTTGATAAATTTATTTTGATTGAGGTGGATCTTTCTTTGTCAAATTATAATTAATCATGATAATTGAAATTTGGAAAAATTACCAAGAATAATACTGGAAAATGTAATTGTGCATTTTTTGATGTTGGGTTCTGATCTAGTGTTCTTGGATTGTCCTGGTGCTGTCTTATGCTGAGAGTTGATGATTGATCCATTTTTATTTTGCTCGCCTTAGTCTACAGTATTTGATTTCTAGCCTGAAGTTGCTAAATCAATGCTGCTATGGTTGCTGGTTTATCCTTGTTCTGCTGCTTTGAATCTCTGCCTTTCTATTAGCTGCTGTGTCAGTCATTTTCTTTATTGTTTGATGTTGGTGCTGGCTGGTTGTATGGAAGGCTGCTTGTGCATAGGTCAAGATGATGTGTTGCTTTCCTGATCTCCCATAAAGCTGTCAGTCGTTTAAAAAAAAAAGGATATACTCTTGTTTAAATAGAGTGATTGATGATATATATAGAGGTATATACGTAGCGAATTTAATGTGTTCGTTAATGAATTCATACTTCTTCTCTTAATTTTATTATTATTATTATTATTATTATTATTATTATTATTATTATTATTATTATTATTATTATTATTATTATTATTTATATTATTATATTATTATTATTATTATTATTATTATTATTATTCTCCATTAATTAATTTGTTTCATTATTTTACTTAAAAATTTGTGCACGGTAATAATTTAATTAAAATGAAGATAGAACGGCGGAAAATAAGCAATGTGGCATTGTTTTTAGCATCTTGGTTCATACTTGAAGGTAATTAAGATTAATTCTTGATCATAATTAAGACTCATATTTCATTGGAAAAAAATTCATCTACATTATCTGCTTAGGTAAAATGGTAAATTGTATCAAAACATAAAAGTAAATTGAAAATTGGATTGGAATGATATTATTTGCATAGTTAAAAACAGTCTTATATTAATAACTTTAACTTTTGTCATACTCATGTCAGTAATCTTATTTATTCTTGCCCTAATCCTTTTTATAAATAATATTTGCAAATTATTAAGATTAAATGATTTTATCTTATAATTATTTGCCTAATAGAATACCATCAGTTGCTTAACTGCTAATATGTACATTACAGTTATAAGAGTGATCATAGTATGTTTCTGGCATCTACTGATTGCTGCTGATTTGGGTTGGATTAATTGGGTTGCTGACCTTACTCGTTGCTGTCAATTAGTTGCTGCTGCCTACTTACTTGTTGTTGCCTATATGTTTAGACGTTTAGTGGTATGGCTTGCTGATATCTGCTGATTTGCCTATGTTGATGCTGGCTTGCAGTTGCTATTGTGTTGCTACTGTCTGCTGCTATGAACCTGTTGTATTGAGCTCTCTGATCTGATGCCTGCTGATGCTCAACATAATGCTGCTGGCTGAAGGCTATTGTTGCTATGATTGTGCTCTTCCTATCAGTGCTATGACCTTGTTGTAGGAAACTGGACAGAAGCTCTCTCATTTAACTGCTACTGTCTGCTGCTATGAACCTGTACTTCAGAACAATAATCAGCACTTTGAGGCTTACATAGTGAATATCAAGGCATTGTACTGGTAAGAGATAATGTTAAATTACAATTAATGGATGTGACCTTGTTGAAGGAAACTGGACAGAAGCTCTCTCATTTAACTGCTTGAGCTACTGATCAATTGTAGTTACTGTACTTTTAAAATTCAAAACTTTGGTAAATAGAAATCAATCATTAACATAATTAAAAAGCTCGTATATCATCTCTAATTTTAAGAGTCTTTTCATTACTTATTTTCAATATGTGTAATGTTACTAAGTATAAATTGTATGGTCTAAACTGCAAATTCTAATGAAAAAGCTTGATGTGTAGTTTGTTACTGATTTCATCATATTGTTATTTGACAGTATTGCATTCTTCAATATTATTGGAACTTTTGTTCAATTGCTTATTAGCCTGCCTATTGTGAATTCTTCAAAATAGCTATAGGTCGTTATTGTACGGATTACGCGCGTTCATAAATAATGTATTTATTTTAATTTGTTTTGTTTATTATTTGTTTTGAAGGAGTATATTGCAAGATCAAGCACATATAGCCAAGATGAAATAGATGAAGTCCGCGAGCAATGGGCAAAGTACTTTAGATTGAACTTTTTGTTAAAGTAAATGTAATTTTAATTAACTTGTTCATGTAATATATATATATATATATATATATATATATATATATATATATATATATATATATATATATATATATATATATATATATATATATATATATATATATATATATATATATATATATATATATATATATATATATATATATATATATATATATATATATATATATATATATATATATATAATTGATGGTTGTGTAGTTGTGGATGTTATGTAATACAATATTTTCTAATTAATGTACATATTATTTAATCGTATATTATATATTTTATAGCCTTCAATGACTTCTATAGATATATATTATATTAATAATCCCGTGATGATATAGATATATAGGGTTATATTTGTTTTTTTAATTTTAAAAAAAAGTCATTTGTATCTAAGGTTTAAACAGGGGGATACAAATAACTGGGTTATTTGTATCGCCTGTTTTAAACACAAGATACAAATAAGGGTTATTTGTATCGCCTATTTCAAACAGGGGATACAAATAACCCATTATTTGTATCTCATTTTTCATACAGGCGATACAAATAAGGAGTTATTTGTATCGTGTGTTTCATACATGAGATACAAATAACCCTTATTTGTATCTTGGGTTTTCAAGAGATACAAATAATATGTTATTTGTAACCCACTTGTTAGTAACCCTCAATATAAGATACAAATGAGCTTAAAAACAAGATACAAATAAGACTTTTTTTACTAGTGAAGAAGCACTAACATTGGTAATTTTTCAATAAGCTATCTATCCCTTTTTTAATTCTCTGTTGTGCTTTTGATCTTGTTCTTGATTGGTCTACACAGTCTCAATTGAGTCATACATATATTGGATGTCATGGGTAATTTTGAACTTATAGTGTTAATTTTGTACAAATAAGAATATTACCACTGATGTGAAAGTTGATACTAACTCTAATGTGAGTGTTATATGTTTCTTTATTGATTACACTGTCAAGAACTATCATTTTTCAGTTTTAGAAACTTCAATTCTATGGTGACCTGATGTTCAAATATCTTTGTTGTCTCTTGTTTTTCCCATAACTTCTCACTACAATTACAATTGATGAACCTGCACAAGGCTTGAAGGCGATTTTCAGCTTTCGTGTTCCTGATCAGAGATCTGGAAAGGTAACAATCAGCCATCTACCCTGTTTTCTTGGTCTCTTTTTGTGATACCCCAGATTTAGCTTGAAAAGAGATTGATAGACTACTCATATCAACAAGGTGCATCTTCTTTTCTAGGGAGCCCATTTGCTAAGAACTCCACAGTTAAGCGTGCTTGGTGGGGAGCAATCTTAGGATGGGTGACCTCCTGGGAAGTTTTCCTGGGTGCGCACGAGTGAGGCCAAAGTGCGCTGGAAAGACTTGTGTTGGTTTGTGGGGCTAGTCTACAGTCTCCATGAGTAGTCACCGGCGGTCCGAGGGGCCGGGGTGTTACAAATGGTATCAGAGCAACCCTGCAACCGTGGCTGATTGTGTGTTCAGTGCACCTAGCGGGGGAAAAGATCTTGAAATGACGGTCCAACGAGGACGTTGTATTCTTAAGTGGGGGTGAGTGTGATACCCCAGATTTAGCTTGAAAAGAGATTGATAGACTACTCATATCAACAAGGTGCATCTTCTTTTCTAGGGAGCCCATTTGCTAAGAACTCCACAGTTAAGCGTGCTTGGTGGGGAGCAATCTTAGGATGGGTGACCTCCTGGGAAGTTTTCCTGGGTGCGCACGAGTGAGGCCAAAGTGCGCTGGAAAGACTTGTGTTGGTTTGTGGGGCTAGTCTACAGTCTCCATGAGTAGTCACCGGCGGTCCGAGGGGCCGGGGTGTTACACTTTTGGTTTTGATGTAGTAAAATTTTTATGAATAGTGTAAAGAGGTTGAACTCCAATACTTGCACGAATATGCTGGAATCAGCTCAAGCATTGGTCTGACAGCAAACCCCATTGTTAACTTCTCTGGAGTTATTGGAAGCAGTACTCTTGCTTTGGGGACTGACCTTTCATTTGACACTGCTTCTGGAAATTTCACCAAGTGCAATGCTGGGCTGAGCTTTACCAATGCTGATCTCATTGCATCTTTGAATGTGCAAGTTACACTGCTGTTGTTCACATCACTTTGCTACATCCATGAGCAAAACGTAATTGTTGTTATGGGATATGAGTATTACCTCCATTCTGTTTTGATAGTCTCGCATTGTTTATTCATGTTACTCATACAACACTAATCACAACGTGAAAGCCTTAATCCCATGGGGTGAGTTTGGCTAACACCAAGAGACCTTTCTACTGTGTTTGTCCTTAAAAATTTTCTTTCACCATTCACTTTTATCTAATGTTATGTGTTTTTGTAAACCACTTAATCTAATGTCATTAACTTCCTCCACCCACATAATCTTATTGTTGGTTAATTTCTGGGATAAAATGTAAGGTAATATCCCGAATAACTTTTTGAAATCTGTCTATGTAATTTTTGCTTTTTCTGTTTATGACAACCAACTCAATAAAATCTAGCCACATCCCATGATCATACTCGTCCCCAGTCTTTTGGAATTAAGGCTTTGGCATT
Source organism: Amaranthus palmeri (assembly GCA_019776075.1). Classification (NCBI taxonomy): domain Eukaryota; kingdom Viridiplantae; phylum Streptophyta; class Magnoliopsida; order Caryophyllales; family Amaranthaceae; genus Amaranthus; species Amaranthus palmeri. The sequence continues at coordinate 31,149 of JAAKBH010000843.1, forward strand.
ATTTCGTTGTCCCTTTTTGATCTCATTAAAGACAATGCCGTCTGAAATGCTAAATGTTGAAACTTATTGATGTTTTGTGACGACTTTTGGGTAACATTGGTAATTTTTCAATAAGCTATCTATCCCTTTTTTAATTCTCTGTTGTGCTTTTGATCTTGTTCTTGATTGAGTCATACATATATTGTTCTTTGCTGATTGTTACCTTCATTCATGAGCTGCTCCAATGATGCTACTGGGCTATTGTTGCAACACGTTGACAATCTAATATTTATATTTGTATTTTTGTTATTAAAGTTTGTAAAATAGCATTATCGAAGTCGATAGTGTAACTTGGGGGACCATTTTTTTCATCGTATTGCTGAGTCTAACCACAGCCGTTGGGATCCTCCTACTATTATACAATCTATTTTTGCTGCATTGCAAGGGATTTGCTCCAAAGATATCAATCTCCTGTAATTTTTTCCCCCATTTTTCGTTCTATTTTGTTTTTTTCTTACTTATTCTTAATAATTTGAGACTTGTCTAAGATCAAGGTTAGATTTGCAAGAATAATTTGTTCATATTTAAACATAGTTCTAGATGTCAGACGACCAAGAGACTAACAAGAACACTGAAATATGGAAAATCAAGAAGTTGATCAAAGCATTGGAAGCTGCTAGGGGAAATGGAACAAGAATGATCTCTCTCATCATGCCACCAAAAGATCAGGTTGCTGGGTTACCAAGATGTTGAAAGATGAATACGATACTGCTTCGAAAGTCAAGAGTATGGTGAACCGTCAGTCTGTGCTAGCAGCTATTCCATCTGCTCAGTAGCGGTTGAAGTTGTGTAATAAGGTACCGCCTAATTGTTTGGTTCTTTACACTGGAACAATTGTGACTGAGAATGGTAAGGAAAAGAGAGCAACTTTTGATTTTGAGCCTTTCAGATGTTGAAGTTGTGCTGTCGATCTACTGTTGGTGTGTAGCTATTGGAGCTGCTGCTTGCTTGTCAATCAGCTTGCAGCTTCTGTCCATGAGCTGTTGTCGATGTTAACACTACTGTTGTGACTAAACGTTGTGTCGAGAGAGGCTATGAGGGCTGTTACGACAATGTAGAAGTGCTGTTATCAAGGTGTTGTTGATGAGTAGCTATTGAAGCTTTTGCTTGCTTGTGGATCACCTGTTGTCTCAGTTGGCACTACAGTGGATACACGATGTTTCGAGAGAGGCTGTGAGGGTTGTTATAGCGATGTCAATGTGGTGTCGTTGAGTTTTGATTCATGCGTAGCTGCTGGAGCTGGTGCTTGCTTGTTGTCAGCTTGTTAACTAAATTAGTAGAATGCTTTGTGAGCCACACAATTTTGTCTATTTCTCCCCTAATTTTCTTCCTATTCCATCAGGTATTGTTTGATTTTGTATTGCCTTAGGGTCAAATTGTCCCTTTTTAAAATACCATGCAAGATTTGAAATATCTCAGCTTGCTCTGGACCCCAACTCAATTGAAATACGTCATCATACCTTCATGTTTTTGATCTGTAATCTATTAGAATTAAATTAAATCATTTGCTTGGTTCCTCTACCTTTTTCTAGGAGACTTCATGATTCTAGGGGGTTTACAAACTGACTAAGTTATAGCATATACCCAAATACTTATGAATTTTCTGATTTGTTTGCTTGATCTTAGGTTCTTGATTTAACTTTTGTCGATATCTACCTTGTGTTATTTCCTTTTTGCCGCATTTGTGATGTTTTTTTGCTTGAATCGTAAATCATCATAATGCATAAAACGTTTAGAGTTTCCAATGAACTTTTTGCATCGATGCAGTAAGTAATTGTTATCTTAGCAGCTTAGTGTTGCACTTAATTTTATGGAATAAAAGTACATTTCAGCATATGGAGAAGAGTAACAGTGCAACACCACTAGACTGATCATTAGTTACCTAACATCCTCAAAGTGTAAGTCAACTGAGTTTTCGACTCAACTTATCATGAAGTGTAACATAAACTGCAAGTTATCAGCCGACCCCAAAGTACATAGCAGTAAAAGAAGAAAAGTGGATAATTAGCCACCTCACACTCTTTGGTGGAGAGAACCTCAGGCATTAAGACAACACTTGAAATAAATCCACATATTTAGATTCATAAATGTCGAATGACAACCATAACAAAACTTGTATGATATTTGATGTTGAAATGAGAAAAGCTTGCGCAGAATATTATATTATTATATCTCCAAAAACAATTAGTAGCCAATCATGACAAAAGTAGCAACATGATTTCTTAAAATAATTAGTCATTCCAATGAAATCAATAGTCCGTATTAGATTGAATCACTTTTCTAAGTTACAAGCAATAAGATGTATTGATTTTAATAGATTAAAAGAAGTATCAAATGAGATGTTTGGGGACTTTGCCTTACTAAGAATTTTTAAATATTGAAAATTCAATTTTTATGTTTCACACCTTTGCAAAATATTGAAAATTCAATTTTTATATTTGTATTATTTTCAATAAAATTATTTAAAAAAATATTATCGAATTTAATAGTGTAACTTGAGGGACCGCGTGCGTAGCACGCGGCCCCACAACTAGTCATATGAAAATATGACTCCAATTTAAATGATTATTAGAATAATATTGTCAATGATACGGGAAGATAAGTTTCATATATGAAATTAGTGAGGTAAAATTATATTATCACGCTAAGCATTAAATTTAATGATCTGAAAAATCAAAATCTAAAACATCAATTAAATTGAATGAAACACTAACACATAATTTAGTTTTATTGGGATATTCTTGGTGAGATTTTATGTTAAACATCAACATTTTAAATTTTTAATGGTGTATATAGTAGCTTTAGTGGTGATTATTAGACTCCTTAGAAAAATAATGAAAATTCCTTCTAAACTTTTTCACTACATTGAATCTAGTGACATTTTTCATAAATACCAGTACATGCTATAGTGACAATTACATATGTCACGAAAGAAAATTTTGTTGTAGTGTCATATGATTTATTGAAAAAAATTAAAACCAAACGTAATTGAGATCATTTTAAGGCTACCATTAGCGTTCTCCTGAGGATGTAGTTATATTAGGTAAGAGCATCTATAATGCAAAACTCCCGAGGAACTGTGTTTGAGTAACGGCCTAGCTTAAGGGACTCGGAAAATCATATGAAAATATGACTCCAATTCACACAGCGTACGCTAGAGAAATATCCCATTTAGGATCGTCAACGTTCCATCGAGAAAGAAATATAAGTAAAAAGAAACAAAACCCAACTATATTAACAAATCAACAAAAGTTCCAACATACAACTTTATTACAAAGGAATAACATAATCTTTGTGATTACGGGTTCTAGGTTGAGTCCTCACTCATGTCCCCGCCTGCAATCAACCTGCTAGTCGTCGTATGAATACAAATAGCAAGTTCAAAAGAACATTCCAATACACGTCAGAGACTGGATACAAATATTAAACAGGTTGAATATAAGCAATGTGTTCATCCTAACATGCGTAGACTCTCATACATTCATCACTAGATAATCCCAACTTGTAATGTAGCCCGTCCTGTTCTGGTCATCCAAGTAAAATCCAATCCTTTTTGGAGGAATACACTTGGGAGATGAAAAAAATGTTGTTTTCAAGATACTAGTACACCTAAGGCAAGACCATTGTATAATTCATCTACTTGTTTACAAATGCAAGCCAACAGAAAACAAGAAAGGGAAAATTCATCATTTCAGCAGAGAATTCTCACCATAACACTTACACCAAATCTTCATGATGATGAGGGAAGGAGAACCAACACCTGGGGCAACTCACAAAAAGGGTTAGTTAGCCATACCAGCCAAGAACAAGTCCTGAAGAACACTAAAACTCAAGCTTGGTCCCAAACAGACCAGACTACCAGGGGAGACAGGACAACTGAGGTAGCTGTCTGTTAGCAGACCTGGGAGCATGCATTGGGAGCAGTGGAAGGACACCTGGACCCAATCAAGGGGGAAGATGGAATCTTTGAACATGGACCTAGGAGCCAAGGCCCCAGGACACTGCTGATAATCAACCTAGAAGACCAGAGACAAGGCTGAAGGAGGCCTGCTTCACAGATCCTAATTAGGCAGTTTATAGTGTTTTTTGTCTAAGTCTTTTAGCTTTAAATAAACATGTGCTAAGTCACGTGAGGGTGGAACAAATCAAGAACGCCTTTTTTATGACCGTTATGATAGTTAGAGGCCTATATATAGAGTCATTTTGTACATTACAGACACATCACATACTTTGAATACAAGCAATCAAGAGGAATTTCAGAATTTTCGGGTTTTCATTTTCTTGAAGTTGTTTGTGCAACTTCATCTTGACTTGGAAGATCAAAAAGGCTGAGGAACAGGTTTAATCTTCAAAGTCTCTCATAAAGAAAGGGAGGAAACTTTCTTTGTGACTTTAGGGTTTGAAGTTTGGGAGCAGGAACCAAATTTCAGGCACAATCATCATCAGAATTTCAAGAATTTGATTCTTGAAATTTCTGTCATCTGCCTCACATGTCCTTGCATGGTGAGGGGAACTACTAGGCCTAGAGGATAAGTACCAGGCCATTTCAACATCTTGAAGGTATCAAGATTCAGTCACCAACATTGGCTGGATCATTCAGAACAGAAGCAAGGCTACACAACCTGACCAGCAGCCCCAGTTCACAGACATTTCAGACCAGTCTTGATATTAGGCTGACTACTAAGGCACCTATCTTGCATGTTTTAGGGCCTAGATTGGGATTAGTCATCATCTAAGGCATATATCATGTTCAGTGATAGTCCAAGATCACCTTCTTCTCTTAGATACGCATCAGGAAAGCAAATCCCAAGGTAACCACCGACCTAAGACGTTGCCCATCTTGTGCGGGTAATCAGAGGTAAAAGTATGCATATCCCATGGTGACCGTGGAACACATCTAGGTGGGGGAAATCTTCAATACAAGTCAAGGAAGACAACCAGCCCTTGCTCCCTCCTTTCTTGACAAAGAAACACACCCAAATTTGATCAAGAGACACAAACACTCCCAATTCTGTTAAACAATTGCTGATGGACTGTTTCTTGATTGAAGGCTTTGAGTTTTGGGACACTCAAGGCCAACCAATCCCCTAATCTACTAAGGAATACTCTAAGTAAATTAGAAGAGGGTTTTGCACTACTCAAGACCAGTTAGGTGTCTATACACACCTACAATAGCCAATGGAATGAAATCCAATGCAGTGATTTTTTTCACTAACCAAAAACTGAGTTTTACAAGTCTAGGATCATCTATATATAGGTTTGATGATACTCACAAATCAAGAAAGCTTAGGAAATGAATGAACCACTAATTACAACGGCTCTTAGGCACATACCAAACATGTGCTTTATTAAAAGAAACAAAAATAGGCTAATATTAGACATTCGGACTATTTGCCAGTTATCTGGCAAGCAGGTGACCTTCCCCTCTGCTTCTAATGCCCTTGGGGTGATTGAATGAGCTGTGTAAATGTCTTGGAAGGATGATTGTACTGTCAAGATTCCAATTTCACCCCTGGTGGCTCATCAAGTTGGATCATCTGTTCAGGCTAAGTCCTCCTAGGTCTGCTGGTCACAGGACTTGTCAGATTGGTCCTGTTCTGTTCTGAAGCATCTGTTGACTTGGGGACCTTCACCCTTGGTTTCTATGGTGGCATTGTGATGCAACACATTGTCGTTGGGTTCAGCCATGGAGATTCTAGTCCCAAGATTCCATTTTCAGCTTTCATGGGTTCTTGAGCTTTCTTGGTTGATCTGGACAAGCACAGCAAGGTCAGCTGGTTGCTAGTTCTTGTCAAACTAGGTTGTGCTGTCCCTGTGACTTTTGTGGCTTTCTTGCTGACTTGATGCCACCTTCTAGGGTTCAGCCAAGGTGGTTCATCAAGGTTTGATGGCCTTGCACCCATATTTGGTACAGACCGTAATTATCCAAAACTGCCATGGGAACAATAATGTATAATCCAATCCCAAAATATTGTTAACCCCTTTGGGTGATAAACACATCAATCCTCAATTTCCAAGTTGATCTTCTTTAAGATTATTTGAGATGTCTAATCCTTATGTGATTTACAATGTCATAATTAAGAATGAAACAATGATAACCGGTTTTTAACGCGTCGTTTAACGCTAAGAACCTAAGCTAATCAAACACATTTATAAACACCCTAGTTACAACTATAACGTGTATAGAGGTAAGTTTGGGGATCGAACCACAAGGAACAAGGGTAAGGAAGATTGAGTGCTAGGTGTAGAGGATGGTGTGTGTATGAAATTGGGGTGTTTTGAACTAAACTAGGAAAAAGCAATAAACAAGATTAAGATAGCAATAAGAGAAAAACGGGGTTGGTGAGGATTCACCCTAGGTCGATACTATGTTCTCAAACAAAGCTAAGTCAAGGGAGATTGAGCGTAGCTCAATCGAGACACTCTAGATGACATGGGGAAGTTGATGACATATAGTCAATACGAACGACCCATAATCGCCTTATGTCTCACAAGGGAGTGGAAGGACAAGATATGTATCGAATATCAATCAATCAAACAACCTCAACCCTAATCTAGCATATGAACAACATTCACCAAACCTGGGGTTTCACCAAACCAAAACCCCTAAAAAATCTACTCTAGCATGTTTAAACTAATAACAACTAAGAACAAGTAAGAAAACATGATTGAAAGCATTAGGGCAAGAAATAAACTAGCAATAATGAAAGACAAAGCAATAACTCTAACAACTAACTATACTAGAAAGCATTAAAAGCAACAAAATCAAGATTGGAATGAAAATGAACAAGATTCAAAGCATTAAATGAAGCATGAAAGGAGGAAAGCATTAAATGACATGAATGAACATAAATAAGCAAATGAAAGCAATAAAGAAAGATAGAAAGATAAACTTACATGAATAAAGGTGCTTGAATGAAAAAGAAATGAAATTACAAAGCTTGAATGTAAATGAAAGCAATAGAAATCTATTCTAGGGTTTGGAATTGAAGAAAAGCAATAAATTGATGTTCTTAATGGTAGAGAGTGTTTCTATCCATCAAGGCATAGGGTTTACATTAGGAATAAGAGTCTTTATATAGCCTAAGGGAAAGGGGAAAGAAGCCCTAAAAAGATCCTACGTGGCAAGCTTCGAAGAGAAATCGAAATCGCGAAGTTCTGAGCCGCATTCGCCCGAAGGCACTGAAGATTCGCCCGAATCTAGTCAGGTTCGACCGAACCTAGGTCGAATTCGACCGAATCTGGGCTGTTCTGGGCTTCTGATGAGGTGCAGTCGGAAGCTTCGACCTGGCTTCGACCTCAATTCGACCGAATCTGCTGAGGTTCGACCGAATCTTAGTGATTCTTGACTTCCAGGGACTTTGAGCTTTGAACTTGGGCATGGCATAGTCCATTCGACCGAATGGACTTCTCATTCGACCGAATGTGGTCATTTTGGCCACATTGAAGCTTCAAACTATCGTCAAATGACTCTCGATCTTTGCGATACTTTCGGGGATGACCCGAAACACTTGTGGGAGCCTCGAAACGCGTGCCACTTCTTCGACCTTGACGTCTAAGCCTCAAATTAACCCGAATCACCTCGAAACGATCTCCGATCATCTTGATATCTTCGGGGATGACCCGAAACACTTGTGAGCGCCTCGAAACACGTGCATTATCTTCGACTTTGATGTCTAAGCCTCGAACTCAACCCGAATCACCTCGAAATCTCCCGAAAACACCTGAAATGATCTCTAAACACCATGGAGACAAGATCAAGGTAAAATCGAGTATATAGAGCATAAAACCAATGTAAAACACCGAGATACGACACCAAAGTAGGGCTATAAATGTGCTCTAAATCGAGCACATCAAACAACACTACTTTCCACAACCACATAAACAATATAATCTAAGCGTGTACCTTGAAATACTGCAAACAAAACGAAGTCTAACCACAATAGGAATTTTACCCTCTTATGAACTAAGGTCCTAGACACCATATACACACAAAAATCACGTATTAGAACGTTTTTACACATTTAATCCACTCCATACTACTTAAGCACTATCAAAACTTGATAATTTAAAATGATTTCATCCAATTTCCAATAGTTCCAAATTTTAATATTTAACCAGAAGCTTAAATGGCCATTTCGGACAATTTAGAATATTCAAATTAAAAATCTGACTTCATGCCTGCGTCCGGATCACATCAATTACCTTGGGTGCCAATTTCATAATTTCTAACATCCATTTACTATTTTTAGTTTATTTTAGCGTTTAACGAGTTTTGAACACATTAGGTAAATGAAACAACAACATTTCGGAGAACGTCTAGTGACCCTTTGTATCTCTGGATTGTAGGGAACAAGCTGTAGCTGTGACCTCCTTGTGCTACAAGTCTTGCAAACAACACAAGAAACCATGCGTAAGTAATGACAAGCGAAAATTATTTGAACAAAAACTAAAGAAAGCAATAAAATGGACTACACAAGCACAAAACCTAACTCTAACGCCTTGCTCCTCGGCAACGGCGCCATTTTGATAACGGATTTCTAAGCGCGTCGTTTAACGCTAGAGACCTTGGTCAATCAAACACATTTATAACACCCTAAATACTACTATAATGTGTATAGAGGTAAGTTGGGGATCTAACCACAAGGAACAAGGGCAAGAAAGATTATGTGCTAGGTGTAGAGAAGAGTGGTGTGTGTATGTAGGAGGGTGTTTAGACTAAACTAAGGAAAGCAATAAACAAGATTGATATAAGCAATAGGAAGCAAACGGGGTTGGTGAGGATCCACCCTAGGTCGATACTATGTTCTCATACAAGCTAGGCCAAGGGAGATCGAGCGTGGCTCAATCGAGACACTCTAGATAGCATGGGGACGTTGATGACTTATAGTCAATGCGAACAACCCATAATCGCCCTATGTCTCACAAGGGAGTGGCAGGACAAGATATGCATCGAATATCAATCAAACAAACCACAACAACCTCAACCCTAATCTAGCATATGAACAACATTCACCAAACCTAGGATTTCACCAAACCAAAACCCCTAAGAAATCTACTCTAGCATATTGAAGATGAAAACAACTAAGAACAAGCAAGAAAGCATGTATGTAAACATTAGGGCAAGAAATAAATCAACAATAATGAAATATAAAGCAATAACTCTAACCATCCAACTACACTAGAAAGCATTAAGAGTAACAAAAACAAGATTGGAATGTAAATGAACAAGATTCAAAGCAATAAACAAAGCATAGAAGAGGAAAGCATTAACGGCCCGTTTGGTTAGTGGTGTTAAATGGTGGTAATTGGAATGATTTATAGTGTAAAATTTCATCAAAATTTTCATGTCATTCCCATGGTAATGGAACTTTAATCATAAAAAAGTTTTTTTATTCACAAATTTCCATTACCATCTAATACCATCACTCCCATTGGTAATGCATTGGAATGGATTTTATGAACAAAATGAGGTGATTGGAGGTTGTCAAATATGGCAATCAAGGTAGCCAAGAGATTTTTCAACCCAAATTACACTAATTTTTTTATTTCCATTACCATGGTTTATTACCATCTACCAAACGGGACGTAAATGGCATAAATGAAAGATAAACAAAAGCAATAAAGAGTTAAAGAAAGATAAACTTACATAAACTTAAACGCTTCAAATAAAGGAAATGAAATACAAGACTTGAAATGTACAGGAAAGCATTAAACACTAATCTAGGGCAAAAGAAATTAAATAAAAGCAATAAATGATGTTCTTAATGGAAGAGGGAGTTTCTATCCACCAAGGCATAGGGTTTATGTTCATAAAAGTACCTTTATATAGGTTATAAGAGATGGGAACAAAAGCCCTAAAAGAATCTTACGTGGCAAGCTTTGTCGAAGAAAACACTTCGCTGAAACATAGCAGCATTTGCCCGAAGCCAGCAGTGCATTCGCCCGAATCTGGGCCATTCGACCGAATGCGGGTCGAATTCGGTATTTCCAGTGCTCAAAGTTTGGTTCTAGGGACATTCGACCGAATTTGGGCTGCCATTCGCCCAAATTGCTAGCTTCACCCAAATTGGCTTGCCTTCGGGGTTTCCAGTAGGCCTTGAAGTCTTGGCCTTGAGCTGCAGCACCACATTCGACCGAAAGCTAAGGGATTCGACCGAATCCTTGTCTTTTTGCCCCCCTTGTGCTCTAAACATCTCCAAACGTGCGTCGAACGAATTTCGATCTTTGCGAACGCTTAGGGAATGACTTGGGGCGCTTGGAAATGCCTCGAAACACGTGCTTGTTCTTCGACTTTGGAGCCCTAGCCTCGAACTTGATCCGATGTACCTCGAAACCTCCCGGAAACACCTGAAATGACCTCTAAACACCATAGGGACAAGAACAAGGTAAAATCGAGTGTATAACACATAAAATCAATGTAAAACAACGAGACTCGACACCAAAGTAGGGACATAAATGTGCTCTAAATCGAGCACATAGCGTCCCCAGCCAAACCATTAGGGCGTGAATCGACAAGTCTCTGTGAATTCCTCCAAGTATTGGAGAGGGCACTCGTTTCTCAAGCCACTAAAGGAGTACGCCTTTACCATCATAGTGTACTGTGGGTCAATGCGAAAGTTTGGTGGGGCATCTGGTTGCACCACGCCCCCATGAAATTCTCTAGACCCAGGGGCCCCAAATTGCCGAAAGAGTGGTTAATTATCGGCCATTGGTGGAGGAGGCTCGGGTATAGACGGTTGACGTTGAATGAGAGGAGGAGAACGTCTAGTGACCAGTAAGTCTTGGCTTTTGGGGTTCAAACTGGGTTTGTAGGGCTTTCCATGCCTTCTATTTGATTAGTACAGCAGGCTAACTGATAACCAGTTTCTAACGCGTCGTTATACACTAAAAACCTTGCTATGCAAACAATATTTATAATCACCCTAATATTACTATAACGAGTGTAATGGTAAGTCGGGGGTCAAACCACAAGGACAAGGGATGCTAGACTAAAGACTAGGTGTGGGAAAGTGATAACCGGTTTCTAACGCGTCGTTATACGCTAAGAACCTAAGCTAATCAAACACATTTATATAACACCCTAGTTACAACTATAACGTGTATAGAGGTAAGTTTGGGGATCGAACCACAAGGAACAAGGGTAAGAAAGATTCGACCGAATTCGGCATAAACAGAGACTTTGCATTTTGGACTTTGGGAGCAGCATCCAAGATTCAACCGAATGGTCCGTACAGTTCGCCCGAATTGGCCTCCTTCGCCCGAATGGGCTTTCATTCGCATAAAATTGTAGCAAATGGCTTTAGACTTGGGTAGCTGTAGCTAGCTTCGACCGAATGAGCTAGGGATTCGACCGAATCCAAGCTTTTTGGCCACCTTGAAGCTTCAAGCACCCTTCAAACGTTCTCCGATCTTCGCGATACTTTCGGGGATGACCCGAAACACTTGTGAGAGCCTCGAAACGCGTGCCTTTTCTTCGACTTTGATGTCTAAGCCTCGAACTCAACCCGAATCACCTCGAAATCTCCCGAAAACACCTAAAATGATCTCTAAACACCATGGAGACAAGAACAAGGTAAAATCGAGTGTATAGAGCATAAAATCAATGTAAAACACCAAGGTACGACTCCAAAGTAGGGCTATAAATGTGCTCTAAATCGAGCACATCAGAAAGGTTGTATGGAAGGTTTGAAGGTGGGTGAACTATGCTAAGAACGATAATAAAACGATGATACAAAGCGGGATTAGACTAGGTCCACCCTAGGATGGTCTATTGGAAATAGAGATAGGTTAGGTCAAGATATCGAGGGGAAGTTGGTGACCTATAGTCATGTGAACGACCCATAATCGCCCTATATCTTGCTAGGAGTGGCAAGATAAGATTGGAATTGAATATCAATCAACAACCAACATCAATCTCAATCCTAATCCTAAACATTAAACACAAGACCAAATCCTAGGGTTTCTCTAACCCAAGACCCTAAAACAACTACTCTAGCATATTGAAAGCGACTACAACTAAGAACAAGAAAGAACATGACTGAAAGCATTAGGGCAAGAAAGAAACTAAAAATAATGAAAGGCAAAGCAAGAAAGCATTAAATAGCATAAATGAAAGATAAACAATGACAATAAAGAGATAAAGAAAGATAAACTTACATAAACTTAAGTACTTGAAAGAAAGGAATTGAAATTACAAAGCTTGAAATGTAAAGGAAAGCATAAAATCTATTCTAGGGCAATGAAACGTAAAGAAAAGCAATAAAGATGATGTTCTAAGATGAGAGGGTTTCTCTCATAGTAGGCATGGGGTTTATGTCCAGAAAAATTCCTTTATATAGGTTATATAAGGTGGGGGGAATAACCCTAAAACATTCCATGTGGTTTAAGTTCCGAAGAAATAAGACAACGCAAAATTTGGAAGCCATTCGACCGAATATATGGGGGATTCGACCGAAGGCCAGCCAATTCGACCGAATGAGCTTTCATTCGGTATTTTCAGATTGCCTTGAATTCTTGACTTGGGAGCAATCTTCAAGATTCGATCGAATCTCATAAGCATTCGACCGAATCTTGCTTGCTTCGACCGAATGAAGGCAAATTCAGGGTTTCCAATAGTTTGAGGCCTTGGACTAAAGTGTGGCTTGATCCATTCGACCAAATGGCTGCTGAATTCGACCGAACCATGGTCTAGCAAGCCTCTATCTCCCTCGAAACGAGTCTTTGAGGTGCCGGAATGCCTAGGGACTTTGTGAGATCCTCCGGAATGACTCGGGACACTTGGAAATGCCTAGGAACACGTGCCTCTTCTTTGACTTTAATGTCTAAGCCTCGAACTTAATCCGTTTTACCTCAAAATCTCCCGAAATACCTGAAATAACCTCTAAACACAACGGAGACAAAAACAAGGTAAAATCGAGTATAAAAAGCATAAAACCAAAGTAAAAAATTGAGACATGACACCAAAGTAGGGACATAAATGTGCTCTAAATCGAGCACATCAACTCCCCCAAGCTAAACCTTTGCTAGTCCCTTGCAAAGAGACTAGGTAGGAACGACATGAAAGTGCAAGGTAACCCACAAACACACTAACTAAAGAAACAAAACTAAACTAAACTACCAAAGCAATATAACCTAAAACTCACTGTCGTAGGAATCACAGTCGTACTTAGCACGTACGACAAGCCCTTTAAACCTCATGGTCTCCCAAAGAGGACGAGTAAGGTCTTAGGCATGGTTATCAGAATCTCGATCCTGATCAACGATTCTACGATCTTACGATCCAAAATCAGGCGACCGATTCGGATCGTAGGTAGGATCTTAAATTGGTATAATCGTATGATCCTACATAGCTCCAGCAATTAAGTGGTAGGATCATAATACGATTCTACGATCCTACGATTTTCCGATCCGATTCTACAAGGGTAGTTTCAATCGTACAAAATTTTCATATAAGCCAAATTTTACTTATGTATATATATGTATATATCTAAACAATTATATCAATATGAGTAAAATTCAAGTTTTTCTTGATTTGCATTTTAAAAATGATAATTAAGGTATTCTTTTATAAAACTTAATAGTTGAAGTGAAATAAGTGTTAATTTAAACCTTAAAACTTACAAAAAGAACAAATACAATTGAAAATCAGTTATCTAAAGCATATTAATGCATATTTGTAGGATCACACGATCCTACGATCCGATTCTACCGATTTCGATCCTACCCCCTGAACGATCCTACGTAGAATCCCGATCCTATCAACCTTGGTCTTAGGATTTTCAGAAGGAGTCCCACTAATCGAAAACAAACAAACATGGTGAGAGGAGATCAAAACAATACAAGCTGTGCAAGAACAAAACTCTACCCTTGCCAAAGGTGTGCAAGTACAATGGTCTCAAAGTGCGCAATACCGAAGAGAATGACCAATTCCACAAGCTCGAGATCGCTAGGGTAAGCTACATCACAGGCCATGCCACCCACTACCTAGAGAGGTCACAAGTATACGCTCCCCAGGTAATTTCTTAATAGATGTGAGAAATATGCGATGACGCTCATGTGTTTGATTATGGTTCGTGTTCCGCTCATAATCTTCCGACTAAAGATGAGTCGGGAATCTTCAAACACCTAATAGGGGCAAATCATGGGGATTGTGTCATATCTAACTCCAGCACAAAACAAGCTAATCGGACCAAGTCGATCAAGTTAGCACGGGGTTGTAATATTGGTTTAGGGTTAAGGTGGGATACATTTGGGAATATGGAGCTAAGTAGAGGATAACAAGTGACCCTAAACAAAACAATCACAAATATCTTATGATAAATCAGCGAAAACTATATCCAACAACCAAAATAACCCGATATCTCAATTAAGCACAAATGATCTCAATCATAAAACACCATCAAAATTTTGAAATCTCATAAGCACAAGGGTCTCCAAGCTCATCTCCTAAATAAAATAACGACCTTTTCACTCACATGAATATGTATGTGTATAAAAACTCAATTAAGAACAAGAGAGAGGTCTCGTCAAGCATAAAACATGTATGGATAATCTCTATAATAAGCACGAGAGGAAATAGGAGAAAAGTAGTATGAGTTGGACACAACATCAATAGAGTCATGTAAACCAATCAACCAAAAACATAACCAAAAGCCCAGAATCACTATAGCACACGACAAACTGCAACAAGTTTGGGTCCTCTGGACTCACGATCTTGCACTCAATCCGTCTATTCAATGGAGATAACCTTTGGTCACGTCAAACTCATGCACACAACAGCCCAATCCGACCAAGAAACCAATTCTTTGTTCTCGGCAGCCCGCGTTCTTTCTCTTGGTTTCACTTACCACAATGAACGACTCCAAAATCCTTTCCTTCGAGTTTCACATAATTGAAGGAAAGATCATAATCTAAATTGTTCCACAATTTAGAGATGAGAGATTGTTCCACAATCTCTTCTAATGGGCAATTGTTTTTTGCACACTCATGAAAACAGGAGGAAAGGAAAATTCTGAAATTATATATATATATATATATATATATATATATATATATATATATATATATATATATATATATATATATATATATATATATATATATATATATATATATATATATATATGGTAAAATTAAAATGAGGACTTTTGTGTATTGTGTAGCAAAACTAAATAGATAGGGAAAGTGTTTATATTTAATGTATTTGCATTCAATCTATTCTTAAAAGATAATTATATAAATTGGCTATAAATTTGTATTAATCAACTTGTATTAAATGATTAGGTTATACTATTATAAATTATTCTAGGTGAGCAATATGATCTCTCTTGATAATTTTTAATTTACTATTTTTATTATTAGTTCAATAAAGATAAGTGATAATAGTGGTTTAAAGTTTAAATTGAAAAGGAATGACGACTATTTAATTTGAATTCTTGTTTCCATGAACTTATAAAATTTAGCAATGTTTTAATATATTGATAAAAAATAATTGTACTAAGTACAGTATTGATAAATAAATTTACAATTACCAAAACGTAATAGAACGTAATTTTAGATTTTAAGGACCCATAATTTATAATTTGCTCAGGGCCTTTAAAATGTCGGAGACGGCCCTGAAATTGAATCTGCTTTTCCGTTAATCGTTAAGCGCCACTAATGGTCTACAACCTGCGGCTTTGATAATCGTTTAGTGCCATTAATTTCTACAACCGGCTGCTTCGACTAAATGCTTCTTGTTCTGCTGCATCGATGATATGTCTATAATAGAATGAAAATCTGCCTCTTCAACTAGTAAGTATGATTCATTGTTATATGATTTTGACTAGTATTTTGATTATTATTGAATTTTAATTGATTAATATTTCGATTTAGTGTATTTTTAGGGTTTATGTTTTTTAAATGATTTCTGAAGTTATTATGGGGACAAAAGATATGATATGTGTGTTTTCCTCACTCATGGATGGCCTCTAGGTAGTGACGCCCATCATTCTCACCTCCATCTGGTTTGTCCTCTCATTCTTACTCTTCGTTATGGATGTTATAAGGTTGGTTTCTTCTGGTTTCTTTTCGCGTTTTTTTGGCTTGATTTTTTTTTTGGTTTGGTCCCCTATTAATCAGATTTGGCGGCTGTTATTACTGATGAAAATTACCATTTTCACATAGCTGATCCCCTGCAGGTTCTTTAGCAAGTTCTACCAGATTATGCTCTCCAATAGTCTGAACATCAGTTTATTCTTTAATTGAATCTGTTTGTTTATTCTTTTCTGTTGCAACCTCCTTGATCACCCATCTTTGTTGCACTTTTGCTATATCACATTCACAACGTTCAATTAAGACAATTAACATAGTTCCATTCCATAAACTAGAGAAAGATAATATGTTGTAAGCTTTGAGGCAAATCAACTTATCAAACACGTGTTGTGTCAGCTGTTAAGTGTTACTTCCCCTTAATTCTCTATAATCTGCATTATTACTATGACATCGCAGCTCTCTACGTGTTTCTATAGAGTACACAAACCAAATTCACTTATCAATGATTGGGTAGGTTACATATCCAATTATGATGGAACTTTTTGAGACCCTACGTGTTTCTGTAAATTTAGATAATGGTTGTGGATGTAAATGGGGAAATTGAACAAATCTAAGTGGCTTGGTTTCACAAAAAGCAATGCAATTAATTCTTACTTTTGGAAGATGATCCAGAAGATACTAAAGTTCAAAACTGAAGTCATTATGTTGGACTTTTTTATTCTTACCTTTTCATTCTATGTTTTAACTCCTATATGTTGGGTATAATTTCTTTTTATATACTTAAAGAACCTTTTTATATACTTAATTGAAATAATCAAGTTCAATGAATTTAATTATTGTTGAGTTGAATGTTTAAATTGTTTTTTACAGATTGAAATAGCCAAAGCTACGAGAAAGGTATTGCTGCTCTCTTAGTGTTATGACATATGAGAAATTTTTAATGACACCATTTTCAACTCAATCTCCAGGTTTTCAACTGCTTATATTGCATCTCTATAGCATAAGATCTGAAATTTTACTACGTTTACTAGAGATATGTTTGTCGGCTATCAGGATTGTGCATCAATTTAAGCAGAAATCAAGAGCTGTTATTTAATCTTGAGCAAAATGCCTGGTAGTTCTGTACACATAGTTGTTGGGCTCTTTAAATAAGTAGCTCTAATGCTGGTATTGTTTGATTTCTCTTGTTTAATTTCTCAGTGTTGAATTGTTATTCAATGTTATTCAATGCTTCATAGTTGTTGGGCTCTTTAATTCAGTAGCTCAATTGGTGGTATTGTTTAATTTTTCTTGTTTTACCAATGTCTAATTATCTTAAGATTAGAACTCTCACTTTATCATTAGCTCTTTATTCTTATCCTGATGATCATGACTTCTCTTCATGTTCTTAGTTGGTCTTGAGCTGTTTATTAGCTCTTTGTCATTAGCTTTTTATGCTTGAGATGGTTTACCAACAAATGATTTATCTTGTTTGATTTTTAAATTTGAGTTATTGACACCTACTATAAAATAGATCAAAAGGATATTTTGGTTTTGCGAGGCGCACTGTTTGCTTCCTAATTATCGTTAGTAGTTGAGGAAAATGCTGCTAGTATATCTGAAATATTTGGCTAATATGAACTTTTTGACTAGTGAAATGTGAGAGTATAGCAGCAATAAGAGTAAGTCTTGATTTGAACTAATTTATTTATTGCAGTGAGTATAAATCAATCTGGGACTGATCGACTTACATGAGAAATGGAAACTGAAATCCGCTTCTACCATCTGCACATTAAGATTTCACACCCGCAACTGAAATGGTAAAGGTCGTTTTTATCTGTCTTTAATCTTGTTCTTCACAGAACCAAACAAGGTCTGCAGTTTGCTCTTTGAAACATATCATTAATGACATTTGATTTATTGGTTTCTTGTTCAACTCAGTCACATTTTTAAACTATCTTGCACGCACAAGGAAAGGCAGGCAGCATATGGGTCAAAACAACAGCCTCTGAACACGATGAAAAGAAGCTCCTGTTGTAAGGATCCCAGCAGCAGCAGCAGTCGCAGGGGGAACCTATCAGACCAGATTTGTTAGCAGAAAGTGCAGCTGGCCATAGAGTGATGAATCAGAACAAGGTGTTGCAGGAGTAAAGCCATTAACAGCAGCTGAACAAGCTAAAACAAGCAGCACACATGATGTTCTTGGAGGTAGCAACATAAGCTTAGAGTTAGATCTGAAGATAAAACTGTCAGTGACACAATACATGAAATTGTTGCAAGCGTCTAATTAACTAAGAAAGTCGATTTTTTCTTAAGAGTTAATGTACTATCTAAACAATGATTGCCAAGAGTTGTATGGATTTATAAAAGACATACTTTTGTAATATAATATATATAATAAAAAATAAATTCTTGTTTGTTCTAATTAGTTGTTTTATTTATTTATTTATTTATTTATTTATTATTATTATTATTATTATTATTATTATTATTATTATTATTATTATTATTATTATTATTATTATTATTTTGCAAATAAAAAACTTTTTCATTCACCAGAATAACCAAAATACATAAGGAAGGGAAACTCACCTTCCTTATTTGTATCAGTGTGGAAAAGAGGCCCACCTTCTATGAAGGGTTGCGCACTCTTTATGTGCATAAGAGGAAGGAGAGGCCAAAAACAGCCGACATAACTAAAGTCAGCTAAGAAAACAAAGCTATACATAGAAGCTAGATCATAAAGACAAACCAAAACAATACTAAGACTGTAAAGCAGCCCTCAAACTAAATACATCAACCTAGTAATCTAGCATCAGCAACTTTAAGGTAGTAGAGTTAATAATAGTGAGCATCATGAAGGCACTATATGAATTAAGACCACAGCAGCAGGCCACGCACACCAACAGTAGCAAATGCCTCCGAAGATGCAGATTACAATGAGTGGAACAAGGACTACAATAGCATCATCATCAGTATCCAGCGAAGACAATAGGCAGCAATACACTCAAGCAATCGACAACATAGCAGTCCCACAACACCCCTTAAACCACAGCCGTAAGAAAGAACAAAGACATAATAGAACAGCAGTCAGCAGCTAGCATAAAAGCAACAGCACAATGCATTTCAGCATAGCACGATCAGCCTAGATAAGAAACAATGGGACAGCAGCCCAGATCAGACAACAGAACAGCAACCTAGATCAGAAACCAGCATCTACAAGCTAGGACAACAGGAGGCATTCCATATTTGTGCAGCAGGAGACGTTCCCGATCAGAATCAATGGAACAGCAGCTCAAGCAGAACAAGCAGCCACAGGCTCGAGAACCCTTCATCAATCTCCTAGCCGCAAAAAGCATAGCATCAAAGGCAGCAAGCATCAACATCAAAGAGGCTAGATAGCAGCAACCATGAGGGATCAACAGAATAAAAGCACTTCTAGCAGACTGGAATAGAGGACACAGCCAGCACCAGAAAAAAAAAAAACACACAACATACATCACTATCCATCCGCAAGCATAGCAACAACCCACATCCAACATATCAATCAGTCAGCACCAATACAGCATCAGCAGCCTCAGCCCAACAGCAACCCTTAACAGCACCATTGAGCACAAAACAATAGCAGTTGCAAAGAACGTGGAGCAGCACTAAACAAATCAGACAAGCAGCAGCACAAAGTAAATTTGACAATATCCATTCCCATGAATTGTATAGCAAGCAATAGCCTTCCAAACAATTGTACAAGGGCAACAACAAGAACAAGTACAACATCACAAAGATAGCAACTAACAAATCAGGCAGCAACGTCACAAAACCATCAAGGATATCATACTCAGCATAATAGATATTAACTCAGCATAACAGTTAACATAAGGAAGACTAGCCAACAAAGCAGAACAAACAGCATCAAACACCCTCTCTAGCCAATAAGGCAGGTAGTAAATCTCAAGAATATGAAGTCAACCCTTTGCACCAGGTGTGCACCAGGAGAAATCTAAGGAACCATACATCAACACAAAGCAACATACTCTTCACCAGCCAGCATTAATGCATATCAAAGATCCATCTAGAAGCATCACCCAACATGAAAGATTAGTGAATTAAGAAAGCCATCGACCAATAGCCTCATCCGTAAACATAGAATACAAACTAAGAAATCTACTATGCACATCTACGCGCACAAGGGAATTAATATGGGAAGGAGATCTCACATAACCCTGCCACACCGCTTCATTTCGAGATCGCCAAATTTAGTAAATAGTAGATGTATAAATAGCACAGAGAGTATTACGCCGCATGATATTCCCCTTGAAACGCCGAAAATCCATGCAAGCAATAGAACGAAATTTGAGGCCACACCAAGTATGAATGTATTGAATACACTGCTGACTAAAGACACACTCAAAAAAACAAATGAGTGCTAGACTCAGAGTAGACACCAGACAAAGGACAATGATCATCAGCAACCACACCAATACGTCTTAACTTGTCCTCTGTTTTAAGCTTCCCAATTGAAGCCATCTAGGAGATAAAACGAGGCTTAGGAATGGAGAGCCTATTCCAAATGACATTAACCCATCGACATCTCAGACTAGAAGTTAAGAGGTCCAAATACGTGTCTTTGATCGAAATACACATCCCTACTGATCCAGGGCAAAAGACGATCCTTCACACTGCAAATTTTAATTTAATATCATCGTATATTTATTGTTATGGTAAAATAAGAAGTTCCAAATGACATTAACCCATCGACATCTCAGACTAGCCATCTTTATATATAATTTAATATCATCGTATATTTATTGTTATGGTAAAATTCTAATTTATTTATTTAATGTTATTTATTTCAATTCACCTGAGCACCTTCCCCTATCGTTGTCCACCCTTGACTTAAGTCAAAGTCAGTTTCCATCTGATTCTCCAATTGTCACATACCACTTCCTAGTAACTTCCATGTAACTTATCACCACTATCCCACTCTTCCCTAAAAGTAACTGTTTCTCAGAATCTAAGTAAGGAACTTCTTATTCATTCAGCAATCTAACCAACCATAAGACACCAATACTCTGTCCAAATAAACACTCACAAACACCTATCGTGATCTCCCTATTCACCACCATTAATCTTCATCCTTTACTATCATTGCAGTCACTACAATTTGATATCATTCATTATTGATCATACTACCCCGTCTGACTTGAGCGTCGGAGGGGTTTTCCGGGAGATCACCCCCGGGCTAGGCTAACTTGTTGTGTGTAGGTACAAACTACAGGCGAAATCACTCGACGTCAACGAAGAAGCGGTTTAACTTCCATCACACTTCCTCCTCAAGTAATTTCCGAATAGTGACATTGATTCAAGTTTCTTCACAGAAACATTTATAATAAACATATATGATATAGTAATTTTCTAAATTAAAATTTCAAACTCTAGATATTGATGCTTTTTTTGTTTAATTCACATACATTTTAGTCATAGTTATTTCGATCCATATCATTAGGTTATTAATTTGCATTTTACTTTTACGATTTTGTATTCAATTTACTTTGATTACAATCACGGAATACTATAATACGTAAAAAAATTGATATTATCATATCCTTACGAAATAGTAAATTCCAATTATTTTTTTTATCACAAATAACAATTCACTTATGATTTTTAATTTGTATTTTATTCTTAATGTATAAATTAAAACATAATCACGTGAGATCTAATTTGATTCATTTTAATGCAAGGATTATTAATATCAACTTTTTATAATTTTAATTAAGATCAATTGGAGATTTAAGGATTAAAATGTTACTTCTTCCGATTTTTTTAGTTGCACCATTTCCATTTTTTTCACACTATTCATCATTTGATAGTGTTTAGCATCGTCCAGCTATTAAACAAGAAAAAAACATAGTCATATGAACGGAGGAAGTATATCGTAAGTGTGAAAAGTATATAGAACTATTAGCTTGAATAGGAGGGAGTGATAGTGTTCATCATCATCATATCCAGTGTATTCCGTTTAAGTGTTCATTTGGGTCATCATGTTGATTTCGAGTCAAGTGTTTCGGGTCGGCTTAAAATTGGGTTTTGTATTCACATTGATTTTTACATAATTCTAGATCCATTTTGAAGTCGGGTTAAATTAAATTCGGTTATAAAATCGAATGTCTATCGGATCGTCAAATGTGTTTTGAACACCACTAATTCATAATAAAGGTTAAAAAAGAAAATATGTAACTCATACCAATGAAATAAAGTGCATCAAAGACTTGAAAGTAGTATTATTGATTTTATAAAATCACTAGTATAGAAACCCGTGCAATGCACGAATTTTTCTTAATAGAAGTTCATATAAAAAATATTAATTATAATTAATGATTTAATTATATATTGTCTTAATCATATTTATGAGTCTCCTTTCAAATATAAATAACATTTATAATAATATAAAAATAAATACGTAACATGCAAAGCATTAGATATGAATATTTATGTGAATCATACATATTTAATTTCTGAAAAAAACTATAAGATAACATAAGTAATATTGTATAACATCTAAAGGTTTTGAAAGACCTCTTTGTATACAACATTATCAGTGCTAGAAGTTATCTCATCATTCTTATCACATATGAGAATTTTTAGACCTTTTCTGCTAGTAACTCTAGAACATGCGACATATAATTGTCCATGACTAAAAACAGGCTTAGGAAGGAACAAACTAACGTGCGATAACGATTGTCCTTGGCTCTTATTGATCGTCATGGCGAAACACAATGACACCGGAAATTGCCTTCTTTGGAGAGCAACTGGGATTTTAGAGCTATCAGAAGGTGTGAGAGTGATCCTTGGAATGAAAATCTTATCACCAATGTTAGATCCGGATATAACAGTTGCTTTTATAACTCGATCACCTAAATGATCAACTAATAACCGTGTACCATTGCATAAGCCAGCTGAATGATTCATGTTCCTTAGCATCATTATTGGAGCACCAACTTTTAACAATAGCTTATGGTTAGGAACTCCAGATGCACGTATTGAGTTGAGAAACTCAATTGAAAATGCATCGTCGTTGCTACCATAGTTACTGTCAGATTTGGAAATTGAATCGGAACTCAAGTACAACCTCTCTTCTCCTGGAAAAAGTGATAATACATGTTCGTTGACCTTATCAACAATTTCGTTTGTTGGTGCTAGTATTGCCCTATCATAAAAGTATGAATTATTAATTGTGCCCTCGCGAATTCAAGGATAAATTGAATCGACAATTGCATCCATTGGATCAGAAACATCCTTTATCAATAGATCTTCAGGTATGTCGATAGTAGCCTCTCCATCGTTGGGTCCTCCAAGCTTTCCATCCCCAACTTTAAGTATCCAATCTGCAAAATCTCGTAACTCATCTACATTGGCTAATCCTGGTCGCAATCTCATGTTCTTCGTAAGACGTAATACCTTGCAATCACTCCAAATCTTTGAAAAGTTGAGTGTCGCAAAGACAATATCTTGTCTTGTACCCTTTGGTATAACCGGCAATACTTGCCTAAAATCACCACCAAACACAATAACCTTGCCTCCAAAGCTTAACTCAGATGGCTTACCGTTAGGACAACGAATGACATCGCGTAAACTCCTGTCTAGGGCTTCAAAGCAATGCTTGTGAGTCATTGGAGCTTCATCCCAAATTATAAGCTTGGTTCTTTTAAGTAGACCTGCCAATTGACTGTTAGGTTCAAGGCCTCTACACATTGAATCTTCCGTAACACTGATAGGTATTCCAAATCTTGAATGTGCAGTCCTCCCCTTTGGTAATAATAAAGAAGCTATGCCACTTGAGGCAACAGGGAGTACAATCTCACCCTTTGATCTTAGACATGCACATAGTATCCTCCACATAAATGTCTTTCCAGTTCCACCTTGTCCATAGAGAAAAAATACACCTCCTTTATCGCTTTCAGTAGCTCTGGTAATTTCATTGTATATTAAGGTCTGCTCTTCAGTCATCATTGGAAGTAATTCAAGATATTCAGCTTTCAAGGCATCCTTGTTATAATTGAGCTCCTCCAAGATTAGCTTATTATGACCATCTTTGACGAAAATACCACTTGGACACATCTCAGGACATATATTCATCAAAGAGCTACCATTCTTTCCAAGCATATCCTCAATATCACAAAGGGCATAACACTTTAACTGATCATCGGTGAGGTTCAAATCTATCAAGTAAGTGTATAAATTTGATAAATTATCTACAACACAATTAACTTACATTTTAAGTAAATAATATTAATCAAAGACGATGAATATATATTACCTGGCATTTGTAATAAGCTTCTCTGTTTATTTAACACATCTTCAGACAACAGCTTCCATGTGTTATCCCATACATATTCTGGCCTTGATATGCTACCGGACATCAACAACATTGCAAATAATTTCCGTAAATAGATTGCCGATCCCCAAAAGCTTGCTTCAGTGATTCCATCAATGTATTCCTTATCATCGTCAAGTAGGCCCATAGAATAGCAAGCATCCTTGAATGTAGGATAAAGAACTCCATCAACAGTTCTAATATCTTCATATGATGTCGGGCCCTTGACAAAGTTAAGTAGTGTTCTTAGATAACAACGTTCGCCACAGCCCGGTGCCACATGATACAATCTCCCTATTGAGAATCCTCTTTTGCGCGGAGTCCACACTTTCTCTTTTCTCTGCCATACGTAACTTCCTGGGAACTCACTGTATAGAAGATTTCGAGCATCATCATATCGTTTGTTACACTCCATCCAAGCCCTGAACATTGATCTCTCATTTAGCGGCCTTGACATCACATCATCGATTGTGTCATCATCATTGAACACAATAGTATGTTCACCTAGCAAATGAAAACTAAGCCTTTCTACTGATGGAGTCCGATGATGAATCTCAAATCCTAAGATACGCCAAGAAGCTTCACTTGCGGACACATATCTACAATTAAAGTATTCATGAATTTCATCAACACCTTCATCATCCTCATTTTCTCTGCTGGCTCTGGATAAACCTGCTGTGATTCTATCATGTCCCTTGTTGATGTACTTGAAGAGGTATTTGATTGCGCGAGATTGATTACACCATTCTACATTTATATGTGCATTGTATTTCAAAAGTAAAGATGGATTGTATGGGACAACATATCTGTTGTCCACTTCAGTTCCATTCTTCACTACAGTTACGCCATTGTTTAACCTCCTGTAACATGGATAACCATCTCCATCGACAAATGTTTCTTCGTTGAACCTTTTAGGGAAGTGTTTCGAACACTGCCCATCGTGCATGCAAGGCGATTTTGGGTTTGACGATCCGCACGGACCATGAATCATTAAATCAGTCACCAAGGCATACAATGAAGGGTTCTCCTCCTTGCTAGGCATCTCAGCAGAGATAAACTTGTCAATATCAACTGGATTAGAAATCTTATCATCTCGGTGCAAGAACAATACTATATGTGCATGTGGAAGTCCTCTTTTTTGGAATTCAATACTATATACCACTGAAAAATAAATGAATATATAATCAAATACATTAAAATCTAAATAGAAAAATTTAGACGGATTAATTTGGATTATAACTTACATGCAATTACTCTTCCGAACCAATGTTCTTTCTTCAAATCTTTAACCAAACTGTCTAACTTCATTTTAAAAACTCGAGAAAGTATGTCTGGCCGATCTTCTGGACGTAAAGATCTAGAGTTGACAAAACGGGTAATCTCAGGCCACTTTGAATTGCATGTAAATGTAATAAATACATCTGGATATCCATATGTCTTGCATATACCCATTGCATCGTGATATATTTCAGTCATAAATCGCGGACTCCCGGGATATGTTGATGGTAAAACAATCCGTCTACCAGCTATGTTAGAAGGACCATCAGAAATTGAGGCAGCACCTTGAAGATTCACATATTTTTCAGCTCTAAGAACATTTTGGTTCCTTCGTATGAATAAAAGCCTTTCAGACTCAATCATTGTCCATCCATCGACCAAAAATTGATGAAATAATTTACCAGAACGTAAAATAGTATCAGCTTCATCCTTTCTATCCATTATTCGATAAGAAAACCACTCTCTCATTGTTAACTTTACTCGCTTCTTTACAGTTGTCGGTATAAGTTCAGCAGTTAGGCCACGTGCGTCCAACTCAACCCCTTTATGAGATATATCTAATCTGTAACCATCCTCCCCTCGGGGGAACAATAAAGGGTATTGAAGAGCAAGATAGCATGGATGAAGCTCACTAATGCGTTGCAGTCTTCCATCACGACCTTCAACAATTATGTCACGTTCTTCAGCGACACTTCCTATGTCTCCTACAACTAATGCGGCAACTTCAGATGCAGAAGGCAGATTATGAGTTCTTCCATCAAGTGTTCTCTTATTGATAAGCTTCAACTGAATTTCAGCACTTCCTGAATGACGTATGTTGTCACGTGCCATTCTCCATGTTTGCACATATGGATTTGTGGAATCTAATAGATTCTTCAAATCTTCAACAATCGTATCATCAAAATCGTCTTGATTGCCAGAGCTGGAAAAATAAAGGAAACACGTAATTAGAATTTCAACTGTTCTAACCTAACATCAATTAAATGATTTGATCACAATGAAATACTATTAAATTAAAATCTTATATACCTAACGGCATTTTTTCTGTTTGATATCTCATTTTCAGTGTCAACAATGTATAATTGTTGAAATTTTGCTGAAGTTGTCCCGTTCGGAAGCAAGCTACCAATTCTATGACATGTTTGCCCTCGAACTCGAAATACATATGGTCCACGACCCTTATTCAAGGTTTTATCTATTTGACCACCCATAGAAGTAAACGCAAACATCATATTATACCCTCTAATGCGTTCCATGAAGTGCTTACTTCGTAAGTCATGACCATGCATAAGAGATGAGAGTAAATGTGGTGGTTCTTGTAGATTCGGAAGTGCGATCTTCCCCTTTCGACAACACAATTGAAAAGTGGGTGCATTATTTTTTTGTCTTTTATCCATTCGTTCAAGGCTCCACATGGTTGCACCACACTCTTCACACAAAAATGTTTGATCTCCAATATCCATATACTCTGTGATCAAAAACAAAATAAATTCTACAAATAAAAACATAAAGAGAATTGGTTTTATAATTATTATGTGATCTTTGTTTATAATTAATTTTTTTTAAAATCAATTGTTACCTTCAATACGGTTTAGTTGATCAAAATGTATGTCCAAAAAAAATTGAATCAGATTCAACTTAAATATCATTCGTTTCTGGCAAAGGTAAACTAATGATTGCTTATGATAAAATAATTATATACCTGCTATGTCTTCTGCTATGTCTTCTACTATGACACTGCCATTTCGGGAAGTTTCATTCATATCTAAAATTATTATTACAAAGAGATTGTTAAATTGGATGTATTAGTCACACACATAAAACAATAAACTATTTTTCAATATAAAAAAAGGAATTTAGGGAAGGATTGAAAAGTATTGAGTAATAATTTTTGGATTTGTAGATGTTAAATCCAAAATTGTTCACTAAAATTGAGAATTTAACCCCGAGAAGCAAAATTGTTGTTTTTATGTTTGGCGATAAGTTTAAGTTTTCTAAAAGTCACTATTTTTCCAATTTTAATTGGGTTGGAGTTTGAAATGCTACCAAAAGAATGAATTACGTTATAACGTTAATCATATTATATAAAGATACTTAAAATAACAAATTTAGAAAATTGATCATTCTCGAAAGAAATACAAACCTTTTGTGAGGTCACTAAATGGTACTCGTGTTACATCACTTGTGCTTGCATCATTATGTAACAATGTTTGACCTAAAATATTAGGTAAATATAAACATGAGATATTTATTTACATCATATAATGGATTAAAATTAATTAATAGTTTTAGGATGTTCTTTAAAAATATTAATTAAGAATGACTAACCAACTGTTGTTGACATAATTGATTTCCTTAATCGTTTATTTTTAATTATTTCCATTCTATACGATCTCGCTGTCTTTGAGTTGTCCAAATAATTCTCAACGCTTAGAACTGAATTCGCACAACAAAAAAAGAAAATTAAATGCATCATTTACTAAACTTCAATATAAAAATTAAATGCATCATTTCCATTCTATATATATATATATATATATATATATATATATATATATATATATATATATATATATATATATATATATATATATATATAAATCACCTGTATTTGGACTTAACCTAGTTGATATCCTGTTTTTGCAAGGTCTACCTCTAGGACGGTATAAAACTGAAAAAAAAAATATTAGGTTACATCCTTGTGCTACAAGTCTTGCAAACAACACAAGAAACCATGCGTAAGTAATGACAAGCGAAAATTATTTGAACAAAAACTAAAGAAAGCAATAAAATGGACTACACAAGCACAAAACCTAACTCTAACGCCTTGCTCCTCGGCAAAGGCGCCATTTTGATAACGGATTTCTAAGCGCGTCGTTTAACGCTAGAGACCTTGGTCAATCAAACACATTTATAACACCCTAAATACTACTATAATGTGTATAGAGGTAAGTTGGGGATCTAACCACAAGGAACAAGGGCAAGAAAGATTATGTGCTAGGTGTAGAGAAGAGTGGTGTGTGTATGTAGGAGGGTGTTTAGACTAAACTAAGGAAAGCAATAAACAAGATTGATATAAGCAATAGGAAGCAAACGGGGTTGGTGAGGATCCACCCTAGGTCGATACTATGTTCTCATACAAGCTAGGCCAAGGGAGATCGAGCGTGGCTCAATCGAGACACTCTAGATAGCATGGGGACGTTGATGACTTATAGTCAATGCGAACAACCCATAATCGCCCTATGTCTCACAAGGGAGTGGCAGGACAAGATATGCATCGAATATCAATCAAACAAACCACAACAACCTCAACCCTAATCTAGCATATGAACAACATTCACCAAACCTAGGATTTCACCAAACCAAAACCCCTAAGAAATCTACTCTAGCATATTGAAGATGAAAACAACTAAGAACAAGCAAGAAAGCATGTATGTAAACATTAGGGCAAGAAATAAATCAACAATAATGAAATATAAAGCAATAACTCTAACCATCCAACTACACTAGAAAGCATTAAGAGTAACAAAAACAAGATTGGAATGTAAATGAACAAGATTCAAAGCAATAAACAAAGCATAGAAGAGGAAAGCATTAACGGCCCGTTTGGTTAGTGGTGTTAAATGGTGGTAATTGGAATGATTTATAGTGTAAAATTTCATCAAAATTTTCATGTCATTCCCATGGTAATGGAACTTTAATCATAAAAAAGTTTTTTTATTCACAAATTTCCATTACCATCTAATACCATCACTCCCATTGGTAATGCATTGGAATGGATTTTATGAACAAAATGAGGTGATTGGAGGTTGTCAAATATGGCGATCAAGGTAGCCAAGAGATTTTTCAACCCAAATTACACTAATTTTTTTATTTCCATTACCATGGTTTATTACCATCTACCAAACGGGACGTAAATGGCATAAATGAAAGATAAACAAAAGCAATAAAGAGTTAAAGAAAGATAAACTTACATAAACTTAAACGCTTCAAATAAAGGAAATGAAATACAAGACTTGAAATGTACAGGAAAGCATTAAACACTAATCTAGGGCAAAAGAAATTAAATAAAAGCAATAAATGATGTTCTTAATGGAAGAGGGAGTTTCTATCCACCAAGGCATAGGGTTTATGTTCATAAAAGTACCTTTATATAGGTTATAAGAGATGGGAACAAAAGCCCTAAAAGAATCTTACGTGGCAAGCTTTGTCGAAGAAAACACTTCGCTGAAACATAGCAGCATTTGCCCGAAGCCAGCAGTGCATTCGCCCGAATCTGGGCCATTCGACCGAATGCGGGTCGAATTCGGTATTTCCAGTGCTCAAAGTTTGGTTCTAGGGACATTCGACCGAATTTGGGCTGCCATTCGCCCAAATTGCTAGCTTCACCCAAATTGGCTTGCCTTCGGGGTTTCCAGTAGGCCTTGAAGTCTTGGCCTTGAGCTGCAGCACCACATTCGACCGAAAGCTAAGGGATTCGACCGAATCCTTGTCTTTTTGCCCCCCTTGTGCTCTAAACATCTCCAAACGTGCGTCGAACGAATTTCGATCTTTGCGAACGCTTAGGGAATGACTTGGGGCGCTTGGAAATGCCTCGAAACACGTGCTTGTTCTTCGACTTTGGAGCCCTAGCCTCGAACTTGATCCGATGTACCTCGAAACCTCCCGGAAACACCTGAAATGACCTCTAAACACCATAGGGACAAGAACAAGGTAAAATCGAGTGTATAACACATAAAATCAATGTAAAACAACGAGACTCGACACCAAAGTAGGGACATAAATGTGCTCTAAATCGAGCACATAGCGTCCCCAGCCAAACCATTAGGGCGTGAATCGACAAGTCTCTGTGAATTCCTCCAAGTATTGGAGAGGGCACTCGTTTCTCAAGCCACTAAAGGAGTACGCCTTTACCATCATAGTGTACTGTGGGTCAATGCGAAAGTTTGGTGGGGCATCTGGTTGCACCACGCCCCCATGAAATTCTCTAGACCCAGGGGCCCCAAATTGCCGAAAGAGTGGTTAATTATCGGCCATTGGTGGAGGAGGCTCGGGTATAGACGGTTGACGTTGAATGAGAGGAGGAGAACGTCTAGTGACCAGTAAGTCTTGGCTTTTGGGGTTCAAACTGGGTTTGTAGGGCTTTCCATGCCTACTATTTGATTAGTACAACAGGCTAACTGATAACCAGTTTCTAACGCGTCGTTATACACTAAAAACCTTGCTATGCAAACAATATTTATAATCACCCTAATATTACTATAACGAGTGTAATGGTAAGTCGGGGGTCAAACCACAAGGACAAGGGATGCTAGACTAAAGACTAGGTGTGGGAAAGTGATAACCGGTTTCTAACGCGTCGTTATACGCTAAGAACCTAAGCTAATCAAACACATTTATATAACACCCTAGTTACAACTATAACGTGTATAGAGGTAAGTTTGGGGATCGAACCACAAGGAACAAGGGTAAGAAAGATTCGACCGAATTCGGCATAAACAGAGACTTTGCATTTTGGACTTTGGGAGCAGCATCCAAGATTCGACCGAATGGTCCGTACAGTTCGCCCGAATTGGCCTCCTTCGCCCGAATGGGCTTTCATTCGCATAAAATTGTAGCAAATGGCTTTAGACTTGGGTAGCTGTAGCTAGCTTCGACCGAATGAGCTAGGGATTCGACCGAATCCAAGCTTTTTGGCCACCTTGAAGCTTCAAGCACCCTTCAAACGTTCTCCGATCTTCGCGATACTTTCGGGGATGACCCGAAACACTTGTGAGAGCCTCGAAACGCGTGCCTTTTCTTCGACTTTGATGTCTAAGCCTCGAACTCAACCCGAATCACCTCGAAATCTCCCGAAAACACCTAAAATGATCTCTAAACACCATGGAGACAAGAACAAGGTAAAATCGAGTGTATAGAGCATAAAATCAATGTAAAACACCAAGATACGACTCCAAAGTAGGGCTATAAATGTGCTCTAAATCGAGCACATCAGAAAGGTTGTATGGAAGGTTTGAAGGTGGGTGAACTATGCTAAGAACGATAATAAAACGATGATACAAAGCGGGATTAGACTAGGTCCACCCTAGGATGGTCAATTGGAAATAGAGATAGGTTAGGTCAAGATATCGAGGGGAAGTTGGTGACCTATAGTCATGTGAACGACCCACAATCGCCCTATATCTTGCTAGGAGTGGCAAGATAAGATTGGAATTGAATATCAATCAACAACCAACATCAATCTCAATCCTAATCCTAAACATTAAACACAAGACCAAATCCTAGGGTTTCTCTAACCCAAGACCCTAAAACAACTACTCTAGCATATTGAAAGCGACTACAACTAAGAACAAGAAAGAAGACATGACTGAAAGCATTAGGGCAAGAAAGAAACTAAAAATAATGAAAGGCAAAGCAAGAAAGCATTAAATAGCATAAATGAAAGATAAACAATGACAATAAAGAGATAAAGAAAGATAAACTTACATAAACTTAAGTACTTGAAAGAAAGGAATTGAAATTACAAAGCTTGAAATGTAAAGGAAAGCATAAAATCTATTCTAGGGCAATGAAACGTAAAGAAAAGCAATAAAGATGATGTTCTAAGATGAGAGGGTTTCTCTCATAGTAGGCATGGGGTTTATGTCCAGAAAAATTCCTTTATATAGGTTATATAAGGTGGGGGGAATAACCCTAAAACATTCCATGTGGTTTAAGTTCCGAAGAAATAAGACAACGCAAAATTTGGAAGCCATTCGACCGAATATATGGGGGATTCGACCGAAGGCCAGCCAATTCGACCGAATGAGCTTTCATTCGGTATTTTCAGATTGCCTTGAATTCTTGACTTGGGAGCAATCTTCAAGATTCGACCGAATCTCATAAGCATTCGACCGAATCTTGCTTGCTTCGACCGAATGAAGGCAAATTCAGGGTTTCCAATAGTTTGAGGCCTTGGACTAAAGTGTGGCTTGATCCATTCGACCAAATGGCTGCTGAATTCGACCGAACCATGGTCTAGCAAGCCTCTATCTCCCTCGAAACGAGTCTTTGAGGTGCCGGAATGCCTAGGGACTTTGTGAGATCCTCCGGAATGACTCGGGACACTTGGAAATGCCTAGGAACACGTGCCTCTTCTTTGACTTTAATGTCTAAGCCTCGAACTTAATCCGTTTTACCTCAAAATCTCCCGAAATACCTGAAATAACCTCTAAACACAACGGAGACAAAAACAAGGTAAAATCGAGTATAAAAAGCATAAAACCAAAGTAAAAAATTGAGACATGACACCAAAGTAGGGACATAAATGTGCTCTAAATCGAGCACATCAACTCCCCCAAGCTAAACCTTTGCTAGTCCCTTGCAAAGAGACTAGGTAGGAACGACATGAAAGTGCAAGGTAACCCACAAACACACTAACTAAAGAAACAAAACTAAACTAAACTACCAAAGCAATATAACCTAAAACTCACTGTCGTAGGAATCACAGTCGTACTTAGCACGTACGACAAGCCCTTTAAACCTCATGGTCTCCCAAAGAGGACGAGTAAGGTCTTAGCTCTTAGGATTTTCAGAAGGAGTCCCACTAATCGAAAACAAACAAACATGGTGAGAGGAGATCAAAACAATACAAGCTGTGCAAGAACAAAACTCTACCCTTGCCAAAGGTGTGCAGGTACAATGGTCTCAAAGTGCGCAATACCGAAGAGAATGACCAATTCCACAAGCTCGAGATCGCTAGGGTAAGCTACATCACAGGCCATGCCACCCACTACCTAGAGAGGTCACAAGTATACGCTCCCCAGGTAATTTCTTAATATATGTGAGAAATATGCGATGACGCTCATGTGTTTGATTATGGTTCGTGTTCCGCTCATAATCTTCCGACTAAAGATGAGTCGGGAATC
Source organism: Amaranthus palmeri (assembly GCA_019776075.1). NCBI lineage: Eukaryota > Viridiplantae > Streptophyta > Magnoliopsida > Caryophyllales > Amaranthaceae > Amaranthus > Amaranthus palmeri. Next base: position 64,761 of record JAAKBH010000843.1, read on the forward strand.
TTCAAACACCTAATAGGGGCAAATCATGGGGATTGTGTCATATCTAACTCCAGCACAAAACAAGCTAATCGGACCAAGTTGATCAAGTTAGCACGGGGTTGTAATATTGGTTTAGGGTTAAGGTGGGATACATTTGGGAATATGGAGCTAAGTAGAGGATAACAAGTGACCCTAAACAAAACAATCACAAATATCTTATGATAAATCAGCGAAAACTATATCCAACAACCAAAATAACCCGATATCTCAATTAAGCACAAATGATCTCAATCATAAAACACCATCAAAATTTTGAAATCTCATAAGCACAAGGGTCTCCAAGCTCATCTCCTAAATAAAATAACGACCTTTTCACTCACATGAATATGTATGTGTATAAAAACTCAATTAAGAACAAGAGAGAGGTCTCGTCAAGCATAAAACATGTATGGATAATCTCTATAATAAGCACGAGAGGAAATAGGAGAAAAGTAGTATGAGTTGGACACAACATCAATAGAGTCATGTAAACCAATCAACCAAAAACATAACCAAAAGCCCAGAATCACTATAGCACACGACAAACTGCAACAAGTTTGGGTCCTCTGGACTCACGATCTTGCACTCAATCCGTCTATTCAATGGAGATAACCTTTGGTCACGTCAAACTCATGCACACAACAGCCCAATCCGACCAAAAAACCAATTCTTTGTTCTCGGCAGCCCGCGTTCTTTCTCTTGGTTTCACTTACCACAATGAACGACTCCAAAATCCTTTCCTTCGAGTTTCACTTAATTGAAGGAAAGATCACAATCTAAATTGTTCCACAATTTAGAGATGAGAGATTGTTCCACAATCTCTTCTAATGGGCAATTGTTTTTTGCACACTCATGAAAACAGGAGGAAAGGAAAATTCTGAAATTTTATATATATATATATATATATATATATATATATATATATATATATATATATATATATATATATATATATATATATATATATATATATATATATATATGGTAAAATTAAAATGAGGACTTTTGTGTATTGTGTAGCAAAACTAAATAGATAGGGAAAGTGTTTATATTTAATGTATTTGCATTCAATCTATTCTTAAAAGATAATTATATAAATTGGCTAATAAATTTGTATTAATCAACTTGTATTAAATGATTAGGTTATACTATTATAAATTATTCTTGGTGAGCAATATGATCTCTCTTGATAATTTTTAATTTACTACTTTTATTATTAGTTCAATAAAGATAAGTGATAATAGTGGTTTAAAGTTTAAATTGAAAAGGAATGACGACTATTTAATTTGAATTCTTGTTTCCATGAACTTATAAAATTTAGCAATGTTTTAATATATTGATAAAAAATAATTGTACTAAGTACAGTATTGATAAATAAATTTACAATTACCAAAACGTAATAGAACGTAATTTTAGATTTTAAGGACCCATAATTTATAATTTGCTCAGGGCCTTTAAAATGTCGGAGACGGCCCTGAAATTGAATCTGCTTTTCCGTTAATCGTTAAGCGCCACTAATGGTCTACAACCTGCTGCTTTGATAATCGTTTAGTGCCATTAATTTCTACAACCGGCTGCTTCGACTAAATGCTTCTTGTTCTGCTGCATCGATGATATGTCTATAATAGAATGAAAATCTGCCTCTTCAACTAGTAAGTATGATTCATTGTTATATGATTTTGACTAGTATTTTGATTATTATTGAATTTTAATTGATTAATATTTCGATTTAGTGTATTTTTAGGGTTTATGTTTTTTAAATGATTTCTGAAGTTATTATGGGGACAAAAGATATGATATGTGTGTTTTCCTCACTCATGGATGGCCTCTAGGTAGTGACGCCCATCATTCTCACCTCCATCTGGTTTGTCCTCTCATTCTTACTCTTCGTTATGGATGTTATAAGGTTGGTTTCTTCTGGTTTCTTTTCGCGTTTTTTTGGCTTGATTTTTTTTTTGGTTTGGTCCCCTATTAATCAGATTTGGCGGCTGTTATTATTGATGAAAATTACCATTTTCACATAGCTGATCCCCTGCAGGTTCTTTAGCAAGTTCTACCAGATTATGCTCTCCAATAGTCTGAACATCAGTTTATTCTTTAATTGAATCTGTTTGTTTATTCTTTTCTGTTGCAACCTCCTTGATCACCCATCTTTGTTGCACTTTTGCTATATCACATTCACAACGTTCAATTAAGACAATTAACATAGTTCCATTCCATAAACTAGAGAAAGATAATATGTTGTAAGCTTTGAGGCAAATCAACTTATCAAACACGTGTTGTGTCAGCTGTTAAGTGTTACTTCCCCTTAATTCTCTATAATCTGCATTATTACTATGACATCGCAGCTCTCTACGTGTTTCTATAGAGTACACAAACCAAATTCACTTATCAATGATTGGGTAGGTTACATATCCAATTATGATGGAACTTTTTGAGACCCTACGTGTTTCTGTAAATTTAGATAATGGTTGTGGATGTAAATGGGGAAATTGAACAAATCTAAGTGGCTTGGTTTCACAAAAAGCAATGCAATTAATTCTCACTTTTGGAAGATGATCCAGAAGATACTAAAGTTCAAAACTGAAGTCATTATGTTGGACTTTTTTATTCTTACCTTTTCATTCTATGTTTTAACTCCTATATGCTGGGTATAATTTCTTTTTATATACTTAAAGAACTTTTTTATATACTTAATTGAAATAATCAAGTTCAATGAATTTAATTATTGTTGAGTTGAATGTTTAAATTGTTTTTTACAGATTGAAATAGCCAAAGCTACGAGAAAGGTATTGCTGCTCTCTTAGTGTTATGACATATGAGAAATTTTTAATGACACCATTTTCAACTCAATCTCCAGGTTTTCAACTGCTTATATTGCATCTCTATAGCATAAGATCTGAAATTTTACTACGTTTACTAGAGATATGTTTGTCGGCTATCAGGATTGTGCATCAATTTAAGCAGAAATCAAGAGCTGTTATTTAATCTTGAGCAAAATGCCTGGTAGTTCTGTACACATAGTTGTTGGGCTCTTTAAATAAGTAGCTCTAATGCTGGTATTGTTTGATTTCTCTTGTTTAATTTCTCAGTGTTGAATTGTTATTCAATGTTATTCAATGCTTCATAGTTGTTGGGCTCTTTAATTCAGTAGCTCAATTGGTGGTATTGTTTAATTTTTCTTGTTTTACCAATGTCTAATTATCTTAAGATTAGAACTCTCACTTTATCATTAGCTCTTTATTCTTATCCTGATGATCATGACTTCTCTTCATGTTCTTAGTTGGTCTTGAGCTGTTTATTAGCTCTTTGTCATTAGCTTTTTATGCTTGAGATGGTTTACCAACAAATGATTTATCTTGTTTGATTTTTAAATTTGAGTTATTGACACCTACTATAAAATAGATCAAAAGGATATTTTGGTTTTGCGAGGCGCACTGTTTGCTTCCTAATTATCGTTAGTAGTTGAGGAAAATGCTGCTAGTATATCTGAAATATTTGGCTAATATGAACTTTTTGACTAGTGAAATGTGAGAGTATAGCAGCAATAAGAGTAAGTCTTGATTTGAACTAATTTATTTATTGCAGTGAGTATAAATCAATCTGGGACTGATCGACTTACATGAGAAATGGAAACTGAAATCCGCTTCTACCATCTGCACATTAAGATTTCACACCCGCAACTGAAATGGTAAAGGTCGTTTTTATCTGTCTTTAATCTTGTTCTTCACAGAACCAAACAAGGTCTGCAGTTTGCTCTTTGAAACATATCATTAATGACATTTGATTTATTGGTTTCTTGTTCAACTCAGTCACATTTTTAAACTATCTTGCACGCACAAGGAAAGGCAGGCAGCATATGGGTCAAAACAACAGCCTCTGAACACGATGAAAAGAAGCTCCTGTTGTAAGGATCCCAGCAGCAGCAGCAGTCGCAGGGGGAACCTATCAGACCAGATTTGTTAGCAGAAAGTGCAGCTGGCCATAGAGTGATGAATCAGAACAAGGTGTTGCAGGAGTAAAGCCATTAACAGCAGCTGAACAAGCTAAAACAAGCAGCACACATGATGTTCTTGGAGGTAGCAACATAAGCTTAGAGTTAGATCTGAAGATAAAACTGTCAGTGACACAATACATGAAATTGTTGCAAGCGTCTAATTAACTAAGAAAGTCGATTTTTTCTTAAGAGTTAATGTACTATCTAAACAATGATTGCCAAGAGTTGTATGGATTTATAAAAGACATACTTTTGTAATATAATATATATAATAAAAAATAAATTCTTGTTTGTTCTAATTAGTTGTTTTATTTATTTATTTATTTATTTATTTATTTATTTATTATTATTATTATTATTATTATTATTATTATTATTATTATTATTATTATTATTATTATTATTATTATTTTGCAAATAAAAAACTTTTTCATTCACCAGAATAACCAAAATACATAAGGAAGGGAAACTCACCTTCCTTATTTGTATCAGTGTGGAAAAGAGGCCCACCTTCTATGAAGGGTTGCGCACTCTTTATGTGCATAAGAGGAAGGAGAGGCCAAAAACAGCCGACATAACTAAAGTCAGCTAAGAAAACAAAGCTATACATAGAAGCTAGATCATAAAGACAAACCAAAACAATACTAAGACTGTAAAGCAGCCCTCAAACTAAATACATCAACCTAGTAATCTAGCATCAGCAACTTTAAGGTAGTAGAGTTAATAATAGTGAGCATCATGAAGGCACTATATGAATTAAGACCACAGCAGCAGGCCACGCACACCAACAGTAGCAAATGCCTCCGAAGATGCAGATTACAATGAGTGGAACAAGGACTACAATAGCATCATCATCAGTATCCAGCGAAGACAATAGGCAGCAATACACTCAAGCAATCGACAACATAGCAGTCCCACAACACCCCTTAAACCACAGCCGTAAGAAAGAACAAAGACATAATAGAACAGCAGTCAGCAGCTAGCATAAAAGCAACAGCACAATGCATTTCAGCATAGCACGATCAGCCTAGATAAGAAACAATGGGACAGCAGCCCAGATCAGACAACAGAACAGCAACCTAGATCAGAAACCAGCATCTACAAGCTAGGACAACAGGAGGCATTCCATATTTGTGCAGCAGGAGACGTTCCCGATCAGAATCAATGGAACAGCAGCTCAAGCAGAACAAGCAGCCACAGGCTCGAGAACCCTTCATCAATCTCCTAGCCGCAAAAAGCATAGCATCAAAGGCAGCAAGCATCAACATCAAAGAGGCTAGATAGCAGCAACCATGAGGGATCAACAGAATAAAAGCACTTCTAGCAGACTGGAATAGAGGACACAGCCAGCACCAGAAAAAAAAAAAACACACAACATACATCACTATCCATCCGCAAGCATAGCAACAACCCACATCCAACATATCAATCAGTCAGCACCAATACAGCATCAGCAGCCTCAGCCCAACAGCAACCCTTAACAGCACCATTGAGCACAAAACAATAGCAGTTGCAAAGAACGTGGAGCAGCACTAAACAAATCAGACAAGCAGCAGCACAAAGTAAATTTGACAATATCCATTCCCATGAATTGTATAGCAAGCAATAGCCTTCCAAACAATTGTACAAGGGCAACAACAAGAACAAGTACAACATCACAAAGATAGCAACTAACAAATCAGGCAGCAACGTCACAAAACCATCAAGGATATCATACTCAGCATAATAGATATTAACTCAGCATAACAGTTAACATAAGGAAGACTAGCCAACAAAGCAGAACAAACAGCATCAAACACCCTCTCTAGCCAATAAGGCAGGTAGTAAATCTCAAGAATATGAAGTCAACCCTTTGCACCAGGTGTGCACCAGGAGAAATCTAAGGAACCATACATCAACACAAAGCAACATACTCTTCACCAGCCAGCATTAATGCATATCAAAGATCCATCTAGAAGCATCACCCAACATGAAAGATTAGTGAATTAAGAAAGCCATCGACCAATAGCCTCATCCGTAAACATAGAATACAAACTAAGAAATCTACTATGCACATCTACGCGCACAAGGGAATTAATATGGGAAGGAGATCTCACATAACCCTGCCACACCGCTTCATTTCGAGATCGCCAAATTTAGTAAATAGTAGATGTATAAATAGCACAGAGAGTATTACGCCGCATGATATTCCCCTTGAAACGCCGAAAATCCATGCAAGCAATAGAACGAAATTTGAGGCCACACCAAGTATGAATGTATTGAATACACTGCTGACTAAAGACACACTCAAAAAAACAAATGAGTGCTAGACTCAGAGTAGACACCAGACAAAGGACAATGATCATCAGCAACCACACCAATACGTCTTAACTTGTCCTCTGTTTTAAGCTTCCCAATTGCAGCCATCTAGGAGATAAAACGAGGCTTAGGAATGGAGAGCCTATTCCAAATGACATTAACCCATCGACATCTCAGACTAGAAGTTAAGAGGTCCAAATACGTGTCTTTGATCGAAATACACATCCCTACTGATCCAGGGCAAAAGACGATCCTTCACACTGCAAATTTTCTTCAACGTCCAGCAAGCAGTGATAGGGGCATTGAAAATTTCCCATCGGCCACCCTTCGTATACACCCCATGCACCCATCGAACCCATAGAGATTCCCTAAGATGTGAGATGTGCCACGCTATCTTCCCAACCGCCGCAACATTCCACATATGCAAGTTATGAATACCAAGACCACCGGCTTTCTTCGGCTTACAAACAGAATCCCAACTAACATTCCTTGGCTTCTGAGAATCTTGCTCGCCAATCCATAGAAAGGATCTGCAGGTAGCATTAACAGTCTTAATGACTTGACGCGAGAGAATAAACATTTGACACCAGTAAGAGGAAATGGCTCTAACAGAAGACATATTATATATTATTATTATTATTATTATTATTATTATTATTATTATTATTATTATTATTATTATTATTATTATTATTATTATTATTATTATTATTATAATATAATCCATAAATATATATTATATTTAATCTCTAGTCAATATAGATATATAGGGATATATATATTTATTTAAATTTAAAAAAAGATTATTTGTATCTAAGATTCAAACAAACGATACAAATAACATTTATTTGTATCTTTGATTTTGAAACGATACAAAAAATGTGTTATTTATAACCCTCTTGTTATTAACCCCCAACGTAAGATACAAATAAGCTTGAAAACAATATACAAATAAGGATTTTTTACTACTTTTTAAAGAAAAAGTAGTTTTATATACTAAATGAATAATTTTACCGTTAAAAATTTATTTCAAATAAAAATTATACAAACAGTCTTTTCTTCTCAAAATCTTTCAATTATTGAAATAAAAAATAATTAAGCTTTATTAAGATAAATCATTTTGAATTTATTTTAAAAAATAATTAAGCTTTATTAAGATCAATCTTTTGAATTCACATTTATTTATCCGCTAATTATTTAACCCTCAATAAAACATACTCCCTCCAATTCAACACAAATGCCCACTTTCCTTTTTTGGTAAAGTCACTCTAATTGTCCACTTTCTATTTTTGGCAAAAACTTTTTACCTAAATACCCCAACTTATATTATTTAAAATACTCCACCTACCACCTTTTCAATTATTATAATCACTGAAAATACCCCACCACCACCTTTTCAATTATTATAATCACTTAAAATATCCTACTATCATCTTTCTTAATTTGCATGCCAAACCCAACATGAACACTTATTATAAATTGGAGGGAGTATCATTAATAAAAAAGACTTAAATAAAACGGTCAACGGGTAGTAGTAATTATTTGAAGCTGGAAAAGGGGATCATATTGGTGAAAGAAGCTATCCAATTTTCTTTTTCACCCTATATAATCAAGGAAAGTGCGCAAGTGTTGGCTTGAAACATTCACCGAGAAACAACGTATTGATGAATGAATTTATTAATTATATCGAAGTCAACTCCATCTACTATGAACAGATTAGTAATAATATTCAATTAACATAAGGATTACAAAATTAATGTATATATCAAGACTTTGTGATATAAGTCATTGTTTAGAATGAAATTACAGTTGGCATTTGGCAAGCGCCAAACATGATAATTATTTTTTTTTTATTTTTTTTTTAAGATTGATTATTAGTTAAATTGAACAATTATAAAAGTACATTTTTCAGAGAGGCCATTCATTTCGACGATTAAGCGTACTGTCTTAATAGTATACCATGCATTCCTCTAACACTTCCCATGAAAACCATAACAAAATCTCAGAATATAGCCCTACTGATAATGTTGCTGTTCCCATTCCGGAGGATAATGTTTCGCCAGCAAGCAGGGCGGGGGCGGCTGACGACCATTCGAGTACCCGACAATGTTATCGTTATGCTACCCCCTTATTCTTCGTCTGTCTCTTGGTGTTCATCATTCCACTGATTTACTGTTTCGTTTTAGTAATCTCCCTCGCAGTATTTCCATTGCTATTAGTTTCACTACTATTAACACGAATATTTCAATTCTTTAGGTATCGCAACCATTATAGGAGATTGACCTATTTCAAGCATTTTCTTCGTGGTTGGATTTACATTGACGCAGTCTTGATTATCATTGGATCGATGATATTCTGGATAATCGCAAAATGCTTGCAGTCTTTGAAACTAGTCCTTCTTTTAGATTTGCCATTAGCAAGTTGGGCATTCAATATAGGCCTTATGTGTCTGTTTTATGTCTTAAGCTTTGTCGTGTATAAATTCATCCATGAACTAACACTATATTTACCGTGTCAAAGCGTTAAAGTTGCACAAGCGTCTTCTGAGATATGTGATGCCCTCATTTTCTGGTGGGCAGAGCATGTTCTACTTAGACGTGTCCCAACATTTATGCAGCATCAAATTCTTGGACTTCCAACACGTAAGTGGTTAAGGGTTTCTATCCTAATCCTTATTGCTTACAACATCATTACTGAAAGGGGAGGTATCCACCTCCTTTAAGGATCACAAAATAAGGTTTAAGTTGGGTGTTTGTGTTGTGTCAATAATAAGAATCAAATAAGCAATGTAATAATGAATAGCAAAAATAAAGTAAATAATCAAGACAAGAATTTAAGGTGGTTCACCATTAATTAGGCTACATCCACCATCTAGCCTAGGATTATATTAATATGTGTTTAAAGGAGAAATACAAACTTTGAAGGAATTACAATGGAGTTAAGTGTGGGTAAGAGAGGAGCTAAAATGGGAGTATACTTGAGCAAGAGGTAGTGCTCTAATGTGAGACTTTTGGCACAAGTGACTAAGGGAGTATAAGTGTATTTATAAAGGGAAGGTAATACACAAAGGAGGCAACATCTAAATGTAATGGACAGCAGGTAGCAAAACGTAAAGAGGAGTCTTCTGCTGCTCCTTTATCAAGTGTACAGCATGTGTAGTGTTGCTGTTTTGTGCCTTTCCTCTTTCGTGTATGCTCCACGGTCTCCCATGCTCATGCACATTGAACCTAGGACTGATTTTTCCTTCTTAAGTCTTCACATGTCAAGATAAATTACCCACAAAATCTTTTACTAGAGATTTACAAATCACAAACATGTGATATGCATTGGTCTCTTCTTACCTTTACTAATTTTAATGATTAATTACCTTAATCATGTCTTGATTACTTGGTGAACATAAGTCACCCATAATCATAACAATCTCCACCTTGACTTGTGTTCTCCAAGTCAACATCACCTTCAAAGATCATCCAACAACACTCACAAATAAATCTCTAGCTAGCAACATACTCTAAAAAAAACCAAAATAAACATGTGCACAAAAATAAACAAAAGCACATGTACTACAATGCCCTCTAAGGGCTTACAACAAAAAAAGAGTATGAATCAAACACCAACCAAGTCCATACAACCCATGGACTTGTTGGAAGACATTGGAATTACATTCTTATCATCAAGAGAAGTATCATCATCATCATTGAGCTTGGTCGAGGTAGTAGCATCTTGAACCGAACTAATTAAGGTTGTGCCAAGTAGCTTGTACAAGCCATCTTCATCAATGGACCCTTTTAAGAACACTTTATGGCCCTTAACAACCTTCATAGCTCCACCTTGAACAATGCATGCAAAACCTTCTCTATCAAAAGTACTAAGGGAAATTAAGTGCCTATTCATGCTTGGAACATGTAGGACCTCGGATAACGTTCTTACAACACCATCAAACATGATGACTCTAACATCCCCAATACCAACTATCGGACAATTGGCCTCATCGCCCATAGTGACACTTCTTCCTTCAACTTTTTGATAAGTTGAAAAGAAGCTAGAGTTAGAAGTCATATGGTATGAACAACCCGAATCCAAAACCCAAGAGTCACCACCCTTGTACTCACTTGTGACAATAAGAGCACCAACATCATATTCACCTTCAACATAACTAGCTTCGGCGGAGCTAGCTCCTTTGGACTTGCAATCATCCGATTGTTTGGATTTTAACTTCCAACAATCTCTCTTAAGATGGCCTTTCTTCCTACAATAATTGCAAGTCATGCCTCTTTTATTCCTACTTGACTCCTTAACAAACAAAGCATCATTATTGGACTCACTAGAAACCTTTTGTGCAAATTGGGAGTCCATAAGGTCTTTTTGTGTCAAAGCCTTCCTAACATCCTCACTACACAAAGTGTCTCTACCATAAAGTAAAGTCTCTCTAAAGTGCTTAAAAGAAGGGGGTAGAGAACATAACAAGAGAATGGCCAAGTCTTCATCATCAAAAGAAACATCAATGTTTTGTAAATCCAAAACAATAGAGTAGAACTCATCAAGATGAGGTTTCATAGGCTTACCTTCTTGCAAACGGAGATCATACAACCTACTCTTCAAGAGTAATCGGTTGGTAACACTCTTGGCCATATAGAGTGATTCCAACTTCTCCCAAATCCCTTTTGATGTTACCTCCTTTACAACTTCCCTCAAGACTTCATTGGAGAGGCAAAGTTGTATGGCGGATAACGCTTTTGCATCCATCTCTTCCCACTTAGCCTCACTAAGACCAATGGGCTTTTTCTCATCACCTTCAAGTGCCTTGTGAACACCATTTTGAATCAAGATTGCCTTCATCTTTACTTGCCATAAACTAAAATTTGTGTTCCTATCGAATTTCTCAATGTCTAACTTCATGGTTGACATCTTGAGCTTCAAATGACCACCACTAACACCTCAATCAACCTCAAATAACCCTTGGCTCTGATACCAATTGAAAGGGGAGGTATCCACCTCCTTTAAGGATCACAAAATAAGGTTTAAGTTGGGTGTTTGTGTTGTGTCAATAATAAGAATCAAATAAGCAATGTAATAATGAATAGCAAAAATAAAGTAAATAATCAAGACAAGAATTTAAGGTGGTTCACCATTAATTAGGCTACATCCACCATCTAGCCTAGGATTATATTAATATGTGTTTAAAGGAGAAATACAAACTTTGAAGGAATTACAATGGAGTTAAGTGTGGGTAAGAGAGGAGCTAAAATGGGAGTATACTTGAGCAAGAGGTAGTGCTCTAATGTGAGACTTTTGGCACAAGTGACTAAGGGAGTATAAGTGTATTTATAAAGGGAAGGTAATACACAAAGGAGGCAACATCTAAATGTAATGGACAGCAGGTAGCAAAACGTAAAGAGGAGTCTTCTGCTGCTCCTTTATCAAGTGTACAGCATGTGTAGTGTTGCTGTTTTGTGCCTTTCCTCTTTCGTGTATGCTCCACGGTCTCCCATGCTCATGCACATTGAACCTAGGACTGATTTTTCCTTCTTAAGTCTTCACATGTCAAGATAAATTACCCACAAAATCTTTTACTAGAGATTTACAAATCACAAACATGTGATATGCATTGGTCTCTTCTTACCTTTACTAATTTTAATGATTAATTACCTTAATCATGTCTTGATTACTTGGTGAACATAAGTCACCCATAATCATAACAATTACCTTGTTTCTTCAATTATTTGTGTTAACTCTGCGTCATATTTGTCTAAAACAATCACAATCTCAAGTATGTGAAAAACCCATTGTTCAACATCTTATACTTAAATTCGTGCAAAAAAAAATTTGTGGTGTATTTTGCAAATGGAATGAAATTCAGCATAAGCTTCATTATGAGCTCATTGTTGATTCTCCTTACTTGGATACTCTACTTTGGAACGCGCCTACAGATGAAGTCTCCCAAAGTAAAACAAATTTGGGATTTCGGATACTGGACGTTCCTTAGTATCGTTATACTGTCCTTGTTTTGGTTGATCAAAACGTTTGTATTATTAGCATGGGAGTCACATACAGTATATCGTAGATTAGATGATAGAATCAAATCCATAAGTGAGCAGTTATACATACTAGGCATACTCGGTTATCTCAAATATGATATAATTAAAATAAAGCCTCGTACTAAATCAAAACTAGTATCCGGTCACCAAACACATTCAGATCATGCTATCACCAAACACATTAATATATCAACAATATTTTCAAAATTAAAAGTACTATCGGGACTTGAAAGAAAAAGAACGATGAATCTTGCCCATAAAAAGAGGAGAAGGGCTAAGAATGATTTGTTAATCCAGAATCAGAATGATCCAACTATTGATGATTTACAACGGGCATCTCTCTACTTTTTGGAGGCTAGCTAAGAAGCTTCTGTCGCAAGAGAACTACATCCCTCAGATTTTGGAGTACGCAATTCCTCTTATTCTATTCTCGACTTTTTTTATTAATAACGTTATTATTGAAGTGTCCATGTGTTACTCATATGTGAGTTGTCTCACATCGAAGAAAGAATATGCATCACATTATAAATTCAAAGGGTAACGACTCCTACTATCACTAATTGGTTTTAATAGTGAACCTTCTTTGGGTTAATAGGTGGACTACCTCTTCTCCTCCATGTTTGGGTTGCACAGGCCCATATTTTAAATTCAATTGGTCATTAGTATTATCTAATTATACTTCGTTAAGTACAAAATAGACATAATGTTAGAATTTTTACAGTCTTCATTCATCATAAGTAAGTTGCATTGGGTTTACTTTTTAATTAATATGTTAATAAATAGTCAAGTGCAATCTTATTGGATTGATCTCAAAATTCTCAATGTAAAAATTATTAATATCCATTTTTAATATTTTTTTGATATGCATATATAGTTAAACAAATTAATACATTGGTTTACATGTAAAATCAAATATTTAATTTCAAGTATTTTATAACAAGAAAATAACTAATACTTAATCTTCAATTCAGTTTTAAAAGGAAAAGATTTTAAAATTGATACTACCAATATTAACAAAAAAAAATTGATGATACAGTTTCCTTACATTCTATTTCAATCAAGTATCAGCAAAAAAAAGAAAATGCAAGGGGCTTCAAGAAAAATGCATGTTAAACAAAAAAAACTATATTATTGAATTTTTAAATACAAACTGTACACTCCTTTCATCAGATCTAGACCTGGGAAAAATTAGGTGAAAGCTCCAAAATTGACCCGAGCACGAAAAATGACCGAACCCGAGAAACCCGTTAACCCACGGCTCGATCATGTTAAGTTCAGGGTTTACCCATTAGGTGGTACTGTTGTTAAAAAAAAGGTTAAAATTTCTTCAATTTGATGCAAAAACAAAATTAAAAAAAAAAAAAACTAATGTTTCTTTATTATTTAACATCCTCTTTATTTTTATACTGTTAATGTTTAAATTATTGTATTATGTTTGAGTTATTATATACGTGACGCATTTTAGAATTTTTACTCTTACTTTATCCTGAATTATTATTAAATTTGAACGTCTAAAAATTACTATATTACTATATTATCTTGATTTGCTAGTTAGGCACTATGATAAATATTTGTTTTTGAAAAAAAAATATTTAATTTTCAAATTCGATGATAAAATAAGTAATCCAACAAATTTTTAAAGTTAACCCTAAAAAGTAAAATAATATATTGGGTTAATCCGTTTCCGCCTGAGATCGGGAGTGACCAACCTGAAACTGACACGATCCGAAATTAAATCCGATCGAAACTGATTCGATCCAAAACCCGATTGATTGGCCATTTCTCAGGTCTAATCAGAGCCCATCCTGGTTCATGGATTTTTTTTGTATGTATACAGGGTGTTAAAAAAACTAGAAAACAATGTGTTTCCAAAAGACAACCATAGGCGTGAAAGTAAAAACTTGATTAGCGTATCAGAAGACGCGAAGGAACAAAAGAAATTGGAAAAAAATTTCAGGAAGTTTGTTACAAAGCATAATATCAGAGTTGGTTCTAACTCAAACACGTCGTCTGATCGCTCTGAAATTAGTATGGAAACCTGGGTGGTAAGTAAAGCAGCTATTTCCGCTTATCAGTCATTTAGTTTAGTAGTTATTTCCAATCACTCTTTTTTGCCATTACAATCTTTATCATTACTTTTTCTCACTATTTTTTAAAATTCAAATATAAATCAAGTATATAAAAATTACAAATAAGTCAAAAATTCATATTTTAACACAACCAAATAGCTTTTATCCCCTTGAATTAACACTTTCTTTATGAGTTTTATTTATTATAGTTAAAAAACTAGTGAGATTAAAAATAATATAAAGTCAACGAGATATATTTTAAGTATATAAATAGATACAATTTGCTTAACGATTGTGATCACAGTAACGGAATGCTGATGCGGTAACAAGAGTGATGCGGTTATATATTGATTGATTTTAGACTTTTTAGGTCACATCATTTAATGTATTAGAAAATCATAAGTATTTTATTTTATTTTTTCCAATTATTTATAAAATTATTTTAATTTTATTTATTAAATGAGTATTATATATATAGTGTATGAGATATTTTGAAATGGTTAAAACATATTATACTTTTATTAGGACTGTTATTTGGCTATTTGTATCAATGGTTGCTTAAATGCAATGCTTAATTCTAATATGATATATTGAGGTTGCACTAGTGGAAAAAATCACATTTGCTGCGCAACATTTGCTGCGGTTTTGTTCATTCGCAGCAATTAATTATATGGAAAATTAGGCCAAAAAAAAAAATTTATCAAAAGCTGCGGTTTCATCACCTAACCGCAGCAAATAACACCCAAAAAAAAAAAATTAATCAAAAGCTGCGGTTCTTTAGGTTGACCGCAGCATATGTTTATTAAAACCCGCCTATTCCTATTCTAACGTTCATTTTTCATTTCACTTTCATTTCAACTATACTGTGTTATTGCCTCAAAAACGCGAAACCTACTGTTCTTCTTCATCCCTTTCAAGTTCATCTTCTTCAATTCCTACAACTAAGGTCATCTTCAACTTTATTCATCTACAAAAACCCGAAACCTACTGTTCTTCTTCAATTTCGAAAAGCTACTTGTACTGTTCATCTTCTTCACGAAAAACAGTTCATCCTCTTCACGAAAAATCAGTGGGAAAATCTCTAAAACCCACGAAAATCTTCTTGTTCATCTTCTTGTTCATCTTAATCCCTAAAACCCACCAAAAAGTTCAAGGTATTTTTGGTTTATTTGGTTTCTTTATTTTATTTTATTTTTCTTTTGATTTTTTTTTTGCACGAAAAATGGTTAATTATATGCTAAATTTTGTTGTTCTTGTTTGATTGTAGGTCACATTCTTGCTATTATTCATCTAGATATACAAGGTAATTTCTTTTGGTAATAATTTTCATTGTTTTTCAAATTTTAAGGGTTTGTTGAATTTTTGCTAATGTTCAAAAATCTAGTGTAATTGGTGCTTTGTTGAATTCTAATGAACATAATCATGTTAGTTCTTGTTATTGTTGAATTGTTATTGTTGAATTGTTGTTAAATTGTACATTTGAATTGTTGAATACTTGGACATAGTTTGAAACTTTGATAATTTGATTTTTGGTTTTTTGATTTGGTTGATGTTATAATTTGATTTGGTTTATTATGTATATGTATGTAGTTTGATTTTTTATGTATGTAGTTTAATTATCTATGTAGTTTACTTATGTATGAATAATCACAATAGTTTACTTATATTATGTACTTAGTTTGTTAATTAATTAAAATATACATAATTTGAATAATTTAAATAATAAGAAGGTTAAATATGATAAATTTGGGTCATCTAGGGTTAAGAATATATAAACTTATTTATGTAATGTGTATTAATTTTGTTTTGATTTAAATAATCACATTTAGGATGACAAAAGATCGTTCTTGGATGTATGGAAGCATTGAATCGTCGGAATTTATTGATGGCGTATTAGAATTTTGTAATGTTGCGGTTGAACATCAAGTTAGGACGGGGGGAGTTGGTTTTTATTGCCCATGTGTCAATTGTGGCAATGTATCTAAGTTAGATAGTGTTTATATCCTTAGGGAGCACATACTTCGACGTGGGTTTAGGCCTCAATATCATGTTTGGGTTTGGCATGGTGAGGAGGGAGTTTACAAGGAAAATAGTGTTGTTGAGGATGTCAATAATGTGACCGATGTCAATGAGGATGTAGTCGATGAAGATTATGTTGATGAGGATGTGGATCGTGTTGAAGAGATGATGGAGGGAGTCGAGGATGAATTAGGAAAACGTCCTCGTGTATTTGACTTGTTGACAGAGGCTTCTCAAAAGCCTTTGTATCCTGGATGTACAAAGTTCACTAAACTTACAGCAGTTTTAACGATTTTCAACATTAAGTCAAAGTTCAATTGGAGTGACACTAGTTTCACAATGTTATTAGAAGCGTTAGGTGAGATGCTTCCCGAGGGAAATGAACTTCCAAAGTCGACATACTATGCCAAAAAGCTAATGTGTCCTTTCGGGTTAGAGTACCAGAAGATTCATGCGTGTCCGAATGATTGTGTATTGTATCGGAATGAAAACGAGAACTTAGAAGAGTGTCCTAGGTGTGGGTTATCGCGTTACAAGCGTAAAGGGGCTCGAGATGCTAAAGGGCCCCCGGCTAAGGTATTGTGGTATCTTCCAATAATACCAAGATTCAAGCGCTTGTTTTCTATAAAGAAAGATGCGTTAAATTTGAGGTGGCATGCGAATAGGGTGAAAAAAGATCACTTGCTCACACATCCATCCGATTCTCCGGAGTGGAAGAGTATTGATAGGTTGCACAAGAATTTTGGGGATGAAGTTCGTAATTTAAGGCTCGGACTGTGCACGGATGGAATGAACCCATTTGGCAATCTTAGTTCTCAACATAGTACTTGGCCGGTACTTTTAGTGATTTATAATTTGCCACCTTGGTTGTGTACACTACTACAAATCATCACTTGTGCCACTAATTATGCCACGGGAATTCAAAATCTGTGGCAAGTTTTGATCTTGCCACGGGAAAAATAGATTTCAAGACAATATCAAAATCATACCAAAAATTTTTGCCACGGGCAGATATATACCGTGGCTAAGATACACTTGTGCCACAAATTTTGCCACGAGTAAATATATACCGTGGCTAAGATACACTTGTGCCACAAATTTTGCCACAGGTAAATATATACCATGGCAAACAAACACTTGTGCCACGGGTAAATTAATATTGTGGCAAACAAGCACTTGCGCCACAAATCTTGCTACGGGAACTTTATTGTGGCAAACAAAAACTTGTACCAACAATTATGTCATAAGGAAATATTTATCATGGCAAAAAATTTGTGCCGCCAATTATTTCTCTGGTAAATATTTCTCATGGCAAATAAAGACTTATAGGTTACGGGTAGCAATTGTGTGATTGTATTATAAATTATGATACCTGAATTTGACTTTACCGCAAGTTTTGATTTTGCCACGGAAAGAGTATATTTATGAGAAACTTAAAAAAATAAAAAAAAAATTATCAATTATGTAAATTAAAAATCTTTATCCAACTTAATTAGTTCTATATTTATTAGAAAATAAGTCATTATTTTCCCTTATTTTTCAATTTAATATAAGAAAAAATTCTTTAAACAATGATTTAATTTAATATATTTTAACTAAAAACATTTAAAATTATTTTTGAAAAGCTTTTTTCACTTACCATATACTCAAACTAGAATATAAAAATAATTTAAAGTAAGATTAAAGTATTTTCAACAAAAGAGAGAAAGGTTGTTTCTAACCTATTCCAAGACTTTTTCAATTTTTGATTTAGTGAAAATCAGATCGTATCATCCTCTTAAATTCAAGAACACATGAAAAATGTTTTTTCTTTCTCTAATGTGCTACAATACAAAAAACTGGAGCAATTTCGACTGAAAGTATTCGACTAAATCAAAACAATCGGAAATTTCTGACTAATTTTCCGACTGACAAGCGTTAGTCGGAATTTCCGACTAACTTGCTACTAAATCAATATATGGTCGGAATTTAAAATTGGAAAAAAAAAAGAATATACGACTAATAATAATATAGTAATATACTAATAACTAATAAGTGTTAGCAATATATATTAATACGAGTAATATTATTCTAATATAGGATTAATTTTGTTGCATTTGTGAAAATTAGTTGAACAAATTATTTTTAAGTAATTTTGCAACTAATTTTGTTCAACTAATTATAATTTTTTTAACTTATTATTAATAATTGTGTTCAACTAGTTAATAATAATAATAATAATAATAATAATAATAATAATAATAATAATAATAATAATAATAATAATAATAATAATACACTAAGTGGTCGTAGTGTTAGGTTATAAGTATACAAACATTACTTAGATTATCAGTAAATAACTGATGGTCTAGTGGTTGGGGTGTTGGTATATCAATCTGAAGGTCTTGGGTTCAAATCCTATCCAAGGCATTTGTGTAGAAGGAATGTTATAGATTGTCAACATTAAATGATTCTTTTATGTGTTTTGAAAAATAAGATTGCCACGGGTAGGCTTGTGGCAAAAGAATATAATTAGCCACGGGATCTACCGTGGCAAGAAAAAAAGTTTCAGCCACAACCATAATTTTCCCGTGGCAACAATCTAGCCACGATCACTTGTGCCACGGTAGTCTCAAACTTAAATTCCCGTGGCTGAACATCATAGCCATGGGAAATTCTTACTTGTGCCACGACTGCTACTGTGGCACAAGTGATGATTTGTAGTAGTGGTATGAAGCGTAAGTACATTATGCTTTCGCTTCTTATCTCGGGTCCTAAGCAACCGGGTAACGACATAGATGTATATCTTGCACCTCTCGTTGAGGATTTGAGAAAGATGTGGGATGAAGGAGTTTCCGTGTTTGATGCATATGCTAATGAGGAGTTCACCTTGCGTGCAATGCTTTTATGCACCGTTAACGATTTTCCGGCATATGGAAACTTATCAGGGTATAAGAACAAAGGGAAGAAAGCGTGCCCAATATGCATCGATGACATGGATTCCACGTGGATTCCTAATTGCAAACATGTATTCATGAACCATCGAAAGTTTCTCCCAAGAGATCACCAATACCGTAAGAAGAAAAAGATGTTCAACGGGGAGGTTGAGGACCGTGTAGCTCGTCGACCGTTGACCGGTTATGAGGTTTACGAACAGGTTAAGGGGGTTGAAACCGTATTTGGTAAAACAAGGCAAGTGCAAGGGGGTGAAGATCGGTTGTGGAAAAAAGAATCAATCTTTTGGACGCTTCCATATTGGAGAGATTTAGAGGTTAGGCATTGTCTTGATGTTATGCATATAGAGAAAAATGTATGCGATGCCATACTCGGGACTCTCATGAACATTCCGGGTAAGACAAAGGATAATAAGGCCGTGCGAGATTACTTTGAATGTAAGGGTATTCGTCCGGAGTTGTGGGCACAGGTTAAGGGAAGTAAGAAAAGAGAAAGAAATGATGAAGTTGGTGGTAGTAGCAAGGGAAAGGTCGATAAGAAGATGAGTAGTGACAAAGTTTATTTGCCTCCAGCTTGCTACACATTGTCCAAAGCAGAGAAGCGGGCCTTTTGTGAGTCTTTGTATGGCATTAAGGTTCCGTCTGGGTACTCATCGAACATGAAGAGATTTGTGACCCTAAATGGTGAATTGAAGTTGGGAAGCATGAAATCTCACGATTGCCATGTAATGATGCAAGTATTCTTACCGATCGCATTACGTGGAATACTGCCAAACCATGTGAGATATGCTATTACCGAGCTATGTTCGTTCTTCAACACTATTTGTAGTAAAGTTCTTGATCCCTTTAAACTTAATGCTCTTCAAGTTGACGTGATTGTAACTTTATGCAAGTTTGAGATGTATTTTCCTCCTTCTTTCTTTGATATAATGGTTCATCTTATTGTCCATCTCGTTCGTGAAATAAAGCTTTTGGGTCCAGTTTTTTTAAGGTGGTGTTATCCTTTGGAGAGACACATGGGTGTTTTACAAAACAAAGTGAGGAATCCAGCACATCAGAGGGGAGTATGATTCAAGGCACTGTAAGCGATGAGATTGGTAACTTTATAGCCGAGTATATGGCTATGGCAAAGCCTATTGGACTTCCCACCTCTCGACATGAAGGAAGACTTGAGGGAAAAGGAACAATTGGCTCCAAAACAATCACACCTCCTCGGGACAGTCTTCTACAAGCACACCTTTATGTGTTGCATCATATTCCAGAAGTCCATCCTTTTTTGAACGAGCATTTTGATATATTGCGCGCAAAATATCCTTCTAAAGGTGATAGGACATTGATGCAGTTGCATAACAAGTCGTTTATTGATTGGTTTCATAATCGAGTAATATGTGAAGAACTAAAGGGTGTATCTGAAATTGTTAAATGGTTAGCTTTTGGTCCTCGTGATGATGTCAACAAATATGAGGGTTACGATGTCAATGGGTTCACATTTTGGACTGAGGATCAAGATAAGAAGTCATCGTATCTGCAGAATAGTGGGGTTTCTATTTTGTCGTCATCTACATTTTACGCAAGTGCCAAGGATCAATCGCCGGTTGATGCTAAATCAGTATACTACGGGCGGGTAAATGAGATATGGGAGCTTGACTACTGTACTTTTACTATGGGTCTTTTCAAATGCAAGTGGGTGGATAATAATCGACGATGCGTTAAAAATGATGACCCTTGTGGATTCACTCTTGTGGACTTAGCTCGTTTGCGTGATAGTGAGGAGCCATTCATACTAGCCACACAAGCCAAGCAAGTATTCTACATTGTAGACCCTGCTGATAAAAAATGGTCTATTGTTGTACCGGGAAAGAGAAGTATCCTTGGTATAGGTGATGTTGAGGATGAGGAAGAATACGATGCTTTTGAAGACTCCCCACCCTTTATCAATCCAAAGTTGGTGAATGAAGATGATGAAGATGTTAGTTATATGCGTGTAGATCACACGGAAGGAATACATTTGAATTAAGTGATTCACAAGGTATATATATTATTGTATTAAAGTAGTTAAAATTTGAATTTGCAATTTCACGTTTTTAAAGCTTTTTTGGCACTTTCGAGCATAAAGTAGCTCAAACGTGGTTTGTTATGCATGAAACTTGTCACACATTACTAATAGGTATATATTATTGTGTTGAAGTGGTTAGAATTGAAAATTATTGTCATATGCTTCAAATTGGGTATTAAGTTGCGTTTTTAACGTTTTTTAAGCTTTTTTGGCACTTTCGCGTATAAAGTAGCTCAAACGTGGTTTGTTATGCATGAAACTTGACACACATCACTAATTGGTGTATATTATTGTGTTGAAGTGGTTAGAATTGAAAATTATTGTCATATGCTTCAAATTGGGTATTAAGTTGCGTTTTTAACGTTTTTTAAGCTTTTTTGGCACTTTCGCGTATAAAGTAGCACAAACGTGGTTTGTTATGCATGAAACTTGACACACATCACTAATTGGTGTATATTATTGTGTTGAAGTGGTTAGAATTGAAAATTATTGTCATATGCTTCAAATTGGGTATTAAGTTGCGTTTTTCACGTTTTTTAAGCTTTTTTGGCACTTTCGTGCATAAAGTAGCTCAAACGTGGTTTGTTATGCATGAAACTTGACACACATCACTAATTGGTGTATATTATTGTGTTGAAGTGGTTAGAATTGAAAATTATTGTCATATGCTTCAAATTGGGTATTAAGTTGCGTTTTTCACGTTTTTTAAGCTTTTTTGGCACTTTCGTGCATAAAGTAGCTCAAAGGTGGTTTGTTATGCATGAAACTTGACACACATCACTAATTGGTGTATATTATTGTGTTGAAGTGGTTAGAATTGAAAATTATTGTCATATGCTTCAAATTGGGTATTAAGTTGCGTTTTTAACGTTTTTTAAGCTTTTTTGGCACTTTCGCGTATAAAGTAGCTCAAACGTGGTTTGTTATGCATGAAACTTGACACACATCACTAATTGGTGTATATTATTGTGTTGAAGTGGTTAGAATTGAAAATTATTGTCATATGCTTCAAATTGGGTATTAAGTTGCGTTTTTCACGTTTTTTAAGCTTTTTTGGCACTTTCGTGCATAAAGTAGCTCAAACGTGGTTTGTTATGCATGAAACTTGACACACATCACTAATTGGTGTATATTATTGTGTTGAAGTGGTTAGAATTGAAAATTATTGTCATATGCTTCAAATTGGGTATTAAGTTGCGTTTTTAACGTTTTTTAAGCTTTTTTGGCACTTTCGCGTATAAAGTAGCACAAACGTGGTTTGTTATGCATGAAACTTGACACACATCACTAATTGGTGTATATTATTGTGTTGAAGTGGTTAGAATTGAAAATTATTGTCATATGCTTCAAATTGGGTATTAAGTTGCGTTTTTCACGTTTTTTAAGCTTTTTTGGCACTTTCGTGCATAAAGTAGCTCAAACGTGGTTTGTTATGCATGAAACTTGACACACATCACTAATTGGTGTATATTATTGTGTTGAAGTGGTTAGAATTGAAAATTATTGTCATATGCTTCAAATTGGGTATTAAGTTGCGTTTTTCACGTTTTTTAAGCTTTTTTGGCACTTTCGTGCATAAAGTAGCTCAAAGGTGGTTTGTTATGCATGAAACTTGACACACATCACTAATTGGTGTATATTATTGTGTTGAAGTGGTTAGAATTGAAAATTATTGTCATATGCTTCAAATTGGGTATTAAGTTGCGTTTTTAAGTTTTTTAAGCTTTTTTGGCACTTTCGCGTATAAAGTAGCTCAAACGTGGTTTGTTATGCATGAAACTTGACACACATCACTAATTGGTGTATATTATTGTGTTGAAGTGGTTAGAATTGAAAATTATTGTCATATGCTTCAAATTGGGTATTAAGTTGCGTTTTTCACGTTTTTTAAGCTTTTTTGGCACTTTCGTGCATAAAGTAGCTCAAACGTGGTTTGTTATGCATGAAACTTGACACACATCACTAATTGGTGTATATTATTGTGTTGAAGTGGTTAGAATTGAAAATTATTGTCATATGCTTCAAATTGGGTATTAAGTTGCGTTTTTAACGTTTTTTAAGCTTTTTTGGCACTTTCGCGTATAAAGTAGCACAAACGTGGTTTGTTATGCATGAAACTTGACACACATCACTAATTGGTGTATATTATTGTGTTGAAGTGGTTAGAATTGAAAATTATTGTCATATGCTTCAAATTGGGTATTAAGTTGCGTTTTTTCACGTTTTTTAAGCTTTTTTGGCACTTTCGTGCATAAAGTAGCTCAAACGTGGTTTGTTATGCATGAAACTTGACACACATCACTAATTGGTGTATATTATTGTGTTGAAGTGGTTAGAATTGAAAATTATTGTCATATGCTTCAAATTGGGTATTAAGTTGCGTTTTTCACGTTTTTTAAGCTTTTTTGGCACTTTCGTGCATAAAGTAGCTCAAACGTGGTTTGTTATGCATGAAACTTGACACACATCACTAATTGGTGTATATTATTGTGTTGAAGTGGTTAGAATTGAAAATTATTGTCATATGCTTCAAATTGGGTATTAAGTTGCGTTTTTAACGTTTTTTAAGCTTTTTTGGCACTTTCGCGTATAAAGTAGCTCAAACGTGGTTTGTTATGCATGAAACTTGACACACATCACTAATTGGTGTATATTATTGTGTTGAAGTGGTTAGAATTGAAAATTATTGTCATATGCTTCAAATTGGGTATTAAGTTGCGTTTTTAACGTTTTTTAATCTTTTTTGGCACTTTCGCGTATAAAGTAGCTCAAACGTGGTTTGTTATGCATGAAACTTGACACACATTACTAATAGGTATATATTATTGTGGTGAAGTGGTTAGAATTGAAAATTTTTGTCATATGCTTCAAATTGGGTATTAAGTTGCGTTTTTAACGTTTTTTAAGCTTTTTTGGCACTTTCGCGTATAAAGTAGCTCAAACGTTGTTTGTTATGCATGAAACTTGACACACATCACTAATTGGTGTATATTATTGTGTTGAAGTGGTTAGAATTGAAAATTATTGTCATATGATTCAAATTGGGTATTAAGTTGCGTTTTTAATGTTGAAGTTGCATTTTTAAGTTTTTTTAAGCTTCTTTGGCACTAACATATATATATATATAATATATTCTTTCAGGTACTTTATTTACAATGCATCTTTTCAGAGATGAAGTTGTGCCCGAGATTGAGACTTTGGATGACAATCTTCATACTGAGTCGGATAAGGATTATGATCCGACGAATGAAAAGGTCATAGATGATGATGAGGACGCACTTAATAGATACGAGGAATCAGCTGATATTGCTCCTCCAATCAATGATATGGTCATTGCCGCAGATACTACTCCTACTACAACAGTGTCATCCAAGAAACGAAAAGGGCGAGGTCCTACGAAAAACCTCAAGGTCACGGACCCTATGCACCTCGAATATAACGCATTGGGTCAGCCATGTGGAAAATGGCGTAGGCAATATGGAAAACAAATAGGCCTATGTGTTCGCAAGATTTCGATATTGCACGCGTGGAACGAAGTGCCAGAGGGTTTGAAGAACTCATTATGGGATGATACTATGGTAAGTATTTTATTCATTTACTTTTGTTTTAAAATTAATTGAATTGACAATAATTATTAATTATAATTTTCTTTTGTAGAATCTTTTCCACATCGAGCCCAACGAGGAAAGGAAGAGTGTTTTTCTTTCAGCTGTTGCTGAAAGATTCAGAGATTTCAAATCCAAGCTCGTATCTGGATGGATCACAATGAAGAGTAAGCGTCAGACCAAAAATCTCAAAGCGGCAAACGAAGATGGAGAAACAGCACCTTTAAAGATGCCGTATGAGATATGGCCTAACATATCAAAGAATGAATGGGAGGCTTTTGTTGCTAAAAAAAACAACTCTCAACGAAGTTGTAAGTTTTCCATATTATAGTTTTACGTGTTTTAAATTTATTTCTTTTGATTTAATTATTAAACTATTAATATGTGACATTTGACTTTTGTTGATTAATTAGGAAAAGCGGGGTAAAGCTTCCGAGTCAGCAAAGAAAGGAAGTTTTACCATCACATGGGCCCAAGAACGTACGATGAGGCCCGGAAAGAGTGGGTGGATGCGGGATTATACCCCAATCAGACTCCGGCCCCGAACTCATCTACGACTACCTCCGTATCCGTAAATACTCCTGCTGGAGATCGGGTGCGGGATTGGTACTTGCGGGCTTCATGCTCGAGATCAAAGTGGTAAATTTACCATTTCTAATCCGGATACGAAGAAAATTGCGGATGCTGTGGTAAGCTTTGATATTATTAATTATATTTTTGATTTCTTATACACTTAGACTAATTGAGGGTTTTTATTTGAACAGATGGGCTGGAAAGAAAAAGAAGCTACGGGGGAGTTCACCCCAAAAGGCAATGTTGACGCATTGCATATGGTCTTAGGGAAAGACCATCAAGGACGCGTAGTCGGCAAAGGAGGCGTCCGCGTGGGCGTAAAGAAGGCATTCGCCAATGAGTTCGTTGCTACTCGGTCTAGAACGATCCCATCACTTGATGAAGTAGAGCAACGACTCAAAGAAAAAATCACAGCTGAAGTGACAAAAGATGTTCTCAACAAGTTGGCATCGGTTTTGCAGAAGATAGGAGCACCCACTGTTGACTTGGCAAGTTTGATTGCCGAAGACCAGCAAAGTCAACATGGTGATCCTAAGGCTTCGGTGGAGCCATCACCTGAGCCAGTTACCCCCGTAGCACACCAGCCCGCTCATACCCATAACACACCCGAGCCACAGCATCCCACATCGGAGACCATGAAACTCCGTCGCTCTGGTTCCGAAACCAACACCCGCGCCAGTTGATAGAGGTACATATAGTTTTTAAATATATAAGCGCATTATTATTTAAATTGCAACGTGTTTTAATAATTTATTATGAAGTTAATTGTACTAAACGACAAAATTTTCAGGAGCCGATTCATTGCTGTCTTTTGCTGCCTCAGTTAGGTGTTGCTCGTGGTGGCGACTTAACTGAGGTTGCGTACGGTATGGCGCAACCAACCAATAAGGGGCAAACAGTGCATTCAATGCCTGTTTTAAGTGGCCACATAAGTGTGACGGTGGAAAGTATCATAACGGGGTTCGAGGATTTCTCACTTCCGGTTCCAATGCCGGAATGGACCTTTGAAAAACTATCGGACGCCCGAGGTAGTTTCGCCATATGGCCATATGTTTGGGTCCGATTCACTGCCAAAGTAATAATCTTTTGTATTATTTTATTTGTTTTTATTATTTCAATTCCGTGATTATTACACTAATTTAATTGTATAAATTGAAATAGGAAAAGAGTTCAAAAGGCTCTAAGATAGAGATCGGTTCCTCATCGTCGGGGTGGCAATTACTCCACTCTTGACTGATTGAGGAACTTAAACATCTCTCTCCTGATTGCCTATGCTGCACAAAGGTGCATCTCGCATGCGTGAGGAGGACCCAATTCTTCTACCCTTGAGCCACAGAACAATTCTGCTTTGCCGAGGAGTCTGCCATGGTTATTGGTCCTAGTGACATTGAGCAATTTTTGCAGAGGGCAGTTGTTGAATGTCGCCCCTTATCCATGTGTACATGCTGTATGTGATGTTTTTAACTTACAATTTAAGTTTTGATGTTTAATTGTTTTTAACTTACAAAATTTTCTTATTCTTTGAGTTTAACTTACAATCGAATTACTGACACAATTTTCTTATTCTTGAGTTTAGTGCGGCTTACGAGGAGCTGAATTGCCTCAACCTCAAATAAAATTTGGATGGTTTTGTCCTGAGTCGATTTCGGGTGGTAAGTGTGAGAGTGATCCAGATGACGTCACAAGCATATGCTGAACGTGCTTTGAAACATTCCTTTGCATCTAAACACACGTTCATTTTGGCCCCATACTATGAAAGGTGATTAATTTTATTTTTGAAATTAATCTTATATTTGATTTTTTAAATTGGACTTATATTTTGAAATCGTGGTTTTTGTAGTATGCATTGGATACTTTGGTACTATGTCCTATGGAGAATACGGTGCACGTTTTCGACTCATTACATCAAGGACAAGCCATGCCTCGTAACATAAAGTTCAAAGCTTTGTTTGAATGCGTAAGTTTATAAATTGTCAACAAGTGTATAATAAATAGTATTAAAAAACTTCTTTCCCCATATGTCTCAGTGTGATGAAGAAACTGCGCGGAGAAATGGGATCTGCTGTGAGAGCCACATACCCGAAAATGGAAACCTGTAAAGGTACATATAACATCATTTGATATATTGTCATATGCTTAAAATGAATTGTTATAAGTTTGCAATTTTTACGTTTTTTAAGCTTTTTGGCACTTTCGCGCTTAAAGTAGCTCAAACGTTATTTGATTTGCATGAAATTGA